>CM055065.1:1804410-1964410 GCA_029204045.2 Tillandsia leiboldiana
AGGATTCAAATATCTTCTCGCCAATATTTTATTAGGCATGAGTAACTGCTTCTCCCATAGCGAAGCAGTCTCGAAAGTTGAGCCAAATAAGAACTGAGAAACTATAAGCGATCAGTTGTACTGGAAATGATTGAAGGGGGACCGGCTGTGGGGTTACCGAGCACACCTCAACCCACACATCACACGAGCGCAGTGGAAACAGAATTTTTCGTAGATGAAAGTAGGCGAAAACGATTGTAGAAAATAAGCACGAGAATAACTAAAAAAATAAAACAAATAAAGGAATGCAAGGACACAAGAATTACGTGGTTCAGCCAACAATGTGTCAACCTACGTCCACGGGTAAGACCATCTCAATGCGTTATTCGATTAATCAATAACACACAAGTAAAAAGAGTAAAATTGGATTACAAGAAACTCTCTCACGGAGGCTCTTCACATTTTTTCTCTGATTTTTCAATAAAGTTCTAAAAATAAAAGATGAATCACAATAGTTAATATAACTCTAAAAACCAAATTATAATAGAAAACGATCTCCACCGTCCATCCGAGTTTTTAAATCACTTCTAATCGTCATCCATATCCTCTTAAGAATTATTTTTAAGATATTGCTAAATCATCCCTAATCTTTAGGAATAAGATTGGATCAAATCCATATGGACTCGAAATATAATTTTACATAATCCAATATCTTTCATATCTTTCATAAGCTACATAAAAAAGGTTCCGGGATAGAAGCCAAGCAGATGGATAATAAAATAAAAATTAATGACCTTTAAATTCTTATATACAACAAAAGAAACTACATGCCCCATCTTTAATTTCTCAAACAAATTACCAATCATGCATACTCTTCCTTCATTTGACATACTGTTACACTGATGTATATTTTCCATTCGTATAATCGCGCCCATATATCTTTACAGCTCATGTAATTTAAGGCCTACGAAGTAGAAACATCTCAAGAAATTTAAAAAAAAGAGTAAACTTGGCAGTAACTGATCAACCAAGCTTGAAAGCCTCCCTAAAGCCGATGCTGAAATTACTCTGCAATCCTTTCTTCCCGAAGCCCGTGTTTTCTTTCTGCATCATCGCGACAAACTCGCTGTAATCGATGCGCCCGTCCTGGAACAAGAATCAGCAAAAGGATTAGCCGAATGATTTATATCGATTAGAAGTTTATTACGATAAGCTCTAGTAGAAGCAACTTACGTTGTCTTGGTCGACTTCTCGTATCATTTCCTCTAGACGGACATCTTCTATACCGAACTCTTCGCAAGCTTGCTGCAGCTCGTCTTGAGTAATGTAACCGCTGCTATCTTTGTCGAAGTATGAGAATGCCGCGAATAAGTGGTCTTCCTTCTCGATCTTGTTCATATGTAAAGTGGCGGCTATGAACTCGCCGTAATCTATGGTTCCACTGTTATCTACATCAGCCTGCAATTTCCGTCAGAATACGAGAAACATGTCAGCAAAGAAGATAGCAGATGAACTCTAAGCAGAAGATCTGGCAGAACTATACACGAAAAACCATCGGAAAAGAATATGAAAATTAGTGTTTGATTTGTTATCAGTTTTCGCACCTCACTGTTTTCTACCCATTTCTGTGATACGGAAATGATGCGTAGCAAATTATCCAAAAAAACATGAAGTAAAACTCACCGCTTGCATAAGCGCATAAATTTCCGATTCTTTGAGATTAGCGCCCACTCTTTCCAATCCGGCCTTGAGTTCGTCGAAAGTGATCTGTCCGCTGTTGTCAGCGTCTATCATCTTAAACATCTCTCTCAAGCCAGCAATTTCATCCTCAGATAGGCTCTCTGCGATAACCTGGAAACCGAAACAAGTGTAAAGAAAAAAGCCGAGCAAATGATAACTATATAGGATCAAAATGCAGGATGAAGAAGATAATTGAGTACTAACATTGAACCTTAACAAAAGCAGGGCTCAAAACCAACCAACCAACCAACCAATTTTTATACCAGAAACAAAACAGTGCGAGAATAGGACTTACTCTAAGAGCCATCTTTTTGAGCTTGTTCATCGCGGAGAACTGCTTCAATCGCGACAAAACTGCAGAATCTAGTGGCTTGTCAGGAGCCACACCTCCGACCTGAACCCAGGGATGGCCTGAAAGAAAAAGGAAGCAATTGAATTAGGATCATCCTTCGTCGATACACAACGACACACCGATGATTGGTTTAGGAGACAATCGAGGGAGGCGATAAGATATCATTTCATGACACTGAAAAATCGATACTTACGCAAAACTTCGTGGGCGGTCAAACGCTTTTTCGGGTCTCGAACGAGCATTCTCCTCACAAGATCTTTGGCACTATCTGAGATGCTAGGCCACGGCTCCGACTGAAAATCGAGTTTGCCGAGCAAAACCTCTTCAAAGATACCTTGTTCGCTTTCTGTTTGTAATTTAGTTTTTTTTTTTTTTTAAAAAAAGTCATCAATGAGATGATACTACGCTTCTGGAGATCATTAAGAGTTTGAAAATAGAGAGCCTAAATTCTCTCAGCATGGTTTAGGATATGTTAAATAAAGAACACAAAAGTTCTCACCTGCCCAAAAAGGGGGTACTCCGCATAACAAGATGTAGATAATTACTCCAGCACTCCAAACATCTGCTTCTGGACCATATTTCTTTTTGAGCACTTCTGGTGCTACATAGTAGGGGCTCCCAACCACATCAGTAAATATTTCTCCTGCAATAAGATTAATTCGCTTAATTTTGCAATCATCTTCTTTACAAAAGAATATGAAGGTCTGGAGAAATGAATAGTGATAATTCAGATTTGTTTAGTGAAACGGAATATATTATGTAAGTAAAGTAAAAGCAGTAGTAAATGTACAAATTACGGTTGGCAATATTAATTAATTGTAGATGTAAAATTAGAGAGAATGAGAGAAATGAAAGAAGGTGTAATATATGCATGGATGTAAACCTGGGCGGAAGAAGACGGAGAGGCCGAAATCGATGGTCTTGAGCGGGGCGTCCTCGGAGTGGTCGACGAAGAGAAAGTTCTCGGGCTTGAGATCGCGATGCATGACGCCGAGGGAGTGGCAGGACTCGACGACGCCGACGATGATCCTGGCGAGGTCGGCGGCCTTGCGCTCGGTGTAGTGGCCCTTGTGGACGATCCTGTCGAAGAGCTCCCCGCCGGCGCAGAGCTCCATGACGAGGTGCACGGCCACGGCGTCCTCGTACGCACCCTCGATGGCGATCACGTTGGGGTGGCCCGTCAGGTGGTGCATTATCTGAATCTCCCTCCGCACGTCCTCCACGTCCTCCTCCGTCGCCAGCTTATGCTTCAGTATCGACTTACACGCGTACTCCCTCCCCACGCCGCCCTTCTCCGCGCACAGGTACGTCGTCCCGAACTGCCCCTGCCCCAGCTTCCGCCCTATGCTGTACACCTCCTTCAAATTCTCCGTCCTCCGCTTCAACACCTTCCCCGTCAGCACCCCCGCGCTGCCCACCCGCTTCTTCTTCACCTCCTCTTCTTCTTCTTCTTCTTCTTCGTCGTCGTCGTCGTCGTCGTTGTCGTCCTCTTCCTCCTCCTCCTCCTCCTCTTTACGGATCTTGACGGGCAACGGAGGCTTGTTTTCGACTGCCGGAGGGGGATCGACGGCTACGTCGGCAGTGTCGGCGGGGGGGAGAGCGTCGGTCGGCGACCGGGCGCGCCACAGAGTGGCCGAAACAGACTGGAAGAAGCCGCTCTTGGCGATGCTCGGACCGACGCAAGTGTTCCCCATGCTGATCTACGCTATTGCTGTGGCTATTCGAATGCTCTTCTCACTTGTTCCTCTCTCTCTCTCTCTCTCCCAATTCTCTAGCTTCTTTCACCATTTTCTTGGTGTTTCAATTAATTAGATGCATGCAATATTGTTGTTATTGTTGTTGCTTTCACGGAAAACAACAGGGCACTCTCGCTTGCTCAGCCATTCTAATCATCCAATTAATGGAGCTAGCTGTGCGCGCTAAATGCAGCACGTAAACTTCCACGAATCATACATACCAACAGCCGATCCAGAAACCAGCCACACCAAATTAATCCAAACCAATCTCTCCACTTTTTCTTTTTCTTTTTTTCTTCTTTTCTTTTTTTTTTTCTCTCTCTCTCTAGCTTCGGGTTGATGATGAAGAGGAGGAGATATGTGTACTAGCCAGAGAGAGCGAAAGAGAGAGAGAGAGAGAGGGGTACAACGGTCACTTTAGCGGTTGGAACCGGCGCGTTGTACTAACTGAGTCAAAGGGTAAGAAACGCGGTTGGGGGTTTGGACGGGCAACAAAGCTCTAAAATGAGACTTCTTCTTCTTCGCCTAACTCGCCGACTACAAACGCGAAATCTCCTCTTTTTTTTTTTTTTTAGTTTTAGATAAATATGTAAAAAAAAACTCTAAATTATTTTGAAATGGAGTTAGGTTAGAAATTAAAATTAAGAGCTTTGTTGAATATAAAACTAACATTATTAGATTTATGGAATGTTGCGGATTTCTTCGATCACTTATGTTTAGAAACCGTATATTGATTGCATGACGTTGTTGCAATACATACATATTCATGTATAATAATCATGTTTGGCTTAATATATTTAAATATAATTACTGCAGTTACAATTGTATGAGTTGGATTTTATCTAAATTAATTGCAGCTTTAACTGTACGTAGTACTTGAAGAAGAGAACAGCTTTAAATTTTTAAAAAAGGATAATCTCAATGTCCATAAAAAATTTGTACTTGTACTTGTGAATTATATGAACCGAATAAATTATTTATAATTGTGCCACTTTTCTTCATATCCAACTAACCATTGCATTTTCAACTGCATTCATCTTTAATTGTATATATTTTTAGTTATATACTGTATTTATAATTATATCCAATCAAACTATCTCTAACTAATGTAATTATTAGTTTGATCAAATTTTAATTAATTTTTAAAATTCAAATTAAAAACAAAATTAAGAACGCTTTAGAGCTCGGGTACTATACTATCAAAATTAAGAACGCTTTAGAGTTCGGGTACTATACTATCCGTGGTAGCATGAAGACCTTCATGTTACCAAGTTATTTTCAGTGATGCGACTTTCGAATCGACGATCGGTTCCGTTAGACTTGATTTATACTATTAAAAATATTTGTAAATCTGATTTCATATTATTTTGATTTTATTGTAACGTTCCAATTGTCCCATATCGAATGGAAAAGCGATTCTGATTGGATATATGAGCTAATGTACGCTAGTAATAATAATTAGGTTTAAATATTTTGGGCCGGTGGTTTGGGTACATCGAATTATTATTACTAGCGAATTGGGTTGTTACAAATGGTATCAGAGACGAATACTAGCTAGGTTTGGTTGGAGCCACCTCTTGAACCCGTTATCTCACATCGTTTGATAATTCTGATATGTGATTTGGTTTGGACTCGACGAGAACGTCACGATCAGAGTAGGATCAAAAACTTTCGATTTAAAATTTAAGTCTTTTATTATTATTTTTTTATAAAACTTTTATTTTGAGTCGTTTATTTTTAAAAACTTTCAATTTAAAATTTAAGTTTATTATTATTATTTTTTTATAAAACTTTTATTTTGAGTATTTCATTTTTAAATTATTCATTTGATACATGCGTGACGTCAAAAAATTATAAAATTTGATTTCTAAATAATTTTAATAGTATAAATCAAGTTTAACAGAACCGATTGTCGATTCGAAAACTGCAACTTAGTAGCACGGAGGTCTCGTGCTATTGAAGTACAGTAGTCTAGCGTTTATTCTCTCTCACTTTATATATATATATATATATATATATATATATATAACTAGACTACTATGTTATTAATATCACTAAGTTATTTGTGCTAGTAGATTTACGGCTCTTGGATGAAGGAATATACGGTAAGAATGATAGTAGTTTTCTAAATTAAGTTTAGTAGATGGTTGGTGGAATAGTATGCTTTAAAAAATAAAAATAATTAAAATAATAGATCTAACGACACTAAGTGTTTGGTGCTATCGATAGCATAGCAGTCGAACTCTCTCTCTCTCCCTATATATATATATATATACATAGTTTACTATACTTATAAAAGTACCGGTGCTTATAAGTTTTTTACCGTTATATTTATCCCATTGACTAATTTTATTTTTTAGATCATGTTATTCCACCAATCACCATTAAATTTAAGAGACTCATTATCATTCTAATCATATATTCTTCCATCTAAGATCTAAAACCTATAAGTACTAATAACTTAATATTTTTTAAAAAATAAAAATTTAATTATATATATATATATATTGAGGGAGTCTTTCATAACATTTTTTTAATATATTTTTTTTCTTTCAAAAATACCTTTCTTAATTTGATGGTGAAATAGTGGGTAGGTCTCGTTAGTTTTGATTTATGCATTAGTGGTAGTGGCGATAGAAACAGTAAGAAATGGTGGGCGGTGTCCCCACTCCCCCACTTCACGTTGTTAGGGATTTTTAGTTCTAGGGTTAGGGTTAGGATAGAAAATTGACAACTTTTGGATCAAGCAACTCCGCAGTTTACGGAGCCGGCCATGGCCGGATCATGCAAATTTGACTCTAATGAAGGATTTTTTTTATTTTTTTTTATTTATTTTTTTATTTTTTTTTTATTTTTTTTTTTGTTTCGACACTATATCATGTTTGTTTCACCGTAAATACAGGTGCAAAGAACAAATCTGATCAGAAATAAATTACTAGTCAATTTATTTAGTTTACTGTAAGAATGAAAATTGAAAAATTTATTCTGAACCAAATACCATTAACTAGTCATTTACAGCTTATTTTACATAATTTTAAGAGTAAATTTTACTTTTGATTCTCAAACTATGTATTGCTTCATATTTTCTAATTCCAACATTATAAATTATTAAAGACCAGTCCCACAATAATTTACTAATATTAAAATGATATAATATTTTAATTATTAATTATTGTATTAGTAATCACAATATTAATTTCTATATTAATAATTTATCAATATTTACTCAACTAAATTAAATGGTGAAATTTAATTATAATAATTCAGAAATTTTGAATAAAAACAAAAAATATAATTAATCTTAATTTTGAAATTTAGTGGTAATAACTTGCTGATATATGGTTCTTTTTTTTTTTTTTCCCTATTGCTGCATATATGTGGTTTAATTAGAATCTTAGATGGGGAGAAGTACTGAAGATCTCTGATCAAATGTGAAATGGGAGTTGATTGGTTTATACCAAAAAAAGAAAAAAAAAATTCAACTAAAGAATAGGAGGCAAATGTGAGCTGTATCTTCATTATCTTTGGTATAAAAATGGGAACGACGTGCCGCACCATGCATTAAAAAGTCCAAAATGTAATTAAAAATTTCTTATGCAAAAAAAAAAAGAAAAAAAAAGAAAGAGAAAAAAACCCTTCTTTTGGTTTTTTTTTTTTTTTTAATCCAAGAGTTAAATAGTCACCAAAAACAGCTAAATTACACATTTGCTCCTCAAACTGTGTCCAATCTTTAATTTGATATGATTTTTAATTCAAACTTTTTATATTATTACAATAAAATATCATAATCTAGTTTAGTTTACCAAAATTTTAAAAATAATAATTATTATTATTATTTTATTTTTTTTTTGAGAGAAGGTAGCATGCTACCGCTTCATTCAAATTAATATGAACTAAGCAACAGGCTGAGGCAGCGGGGCCTCGAAAAGAAAAAAAAAAAAAAAAAAAAAAAAAAAAGCTCAACAGTAGGAATCCCAAAGGGAGCGGAGGGTGCAGACGGAGCTCAAAAGTTGCTTCCCGTTGGATTTTTTATTCTCAAAGATTCTTCTGTTTCGCTCCAGCCATATCGACCACCAGGTAGCGATAAGGGTACCTCTCTCTTTCCTCCCTAGGCTGCCTCCAATCTGACAGCAGTTCTCCCAGAGTACACGTAAAACGGCCTCGATATTCGCGCCCAGTAGCCGCTTGTAGGTCAGTTGGGCGCTAAGAAGCACTCTGGTAGCATCGCAGTCGACCAGTAGGTGGTTAATAGTCTCAGTTGTCGCCCCGCAGAAGACGCAGAGCTCGTCCCCGCTCTAGCCTCTAAGGATAAGGTTGTCCTTTGTGCGGATCCTGCCTTTCAGGGCTAGCCATACGAAGATCTTGGCTTTAAGCGGGGCTTTGGCAGCCCATAGTTTATCAAAAAGGGTGACTACGACCCCACTATCCTGCAAAAAGGTGTAGGTTGACTTAACCGTGAAGTCTTCCGAGCGTTCCCACCGCCATCGAATTAAGTCCTTCCCCCTGCCTGGGGTTTTGTCAGCCAACAGTTCCTTAAGAGCCAAAATATTGCCGCAGGATTGTTGTCTTCTCTGAGGGATCCCTGAAAGGATACGGTTCCAATTCCACCTTCCCCTATAATAACATTCACTGACCTTGATGTTCTTGACCGTTACTGCACCAAAGATATCCGGGAATTGGTGGCGAAGAGTTGCCATATTCCCCCATTTGTCCCGCCACAACTCTACCCCCTTCCCGGCTCCCAGGTTGTAGTGAGCGCCGCAATTGAACACCTCTTTAACGCTCAGCACACTCTTCCACCAGAATGAAAAAGGGGAAAATGAGGACCCTTCCCGAAGTGGTCTTCTTCTTCTATAGTAAAGGTGGGAAATAAGGCGGCCCCAGAGATAGTCGTACCCAGACAACAGTTTCCACCACCATTTCGCCAGCAGTGCAGAGTTCATGTTGGCCATGTCTAGGACCCCTAACCCCCCATCCCTTCGGCTGCGGCACACCATCCTCCAACTGACCAGACAGTGTCCCCCCAAAGCCTTGGCCTCGCCTTTCCAGAAGAAGGCCCTCCTCAAGGTTTCCAAGCGGCAGATTACCCATTTGGGTGCGCGGAAGACCGAAAGGGCATAGAGTGGCAAACTGGTCAGCGTTGAGTTCACTAGGGTTAGCCTACCCCCTTGCGAGAGCAGCTTCGCCTGCCAACCTTCGATCCTGCTGCGGACCTTATTGACCACCGACCACCAGTCCTCCTTCTTTAGGCGTTTGCTAGATAGCGGTAAACCTAAGTACTTAATAGGTAGACTCCCCAGCTTGCACCCGATTAGGTCCGCCAATCTCCTCCCCCTAGCCGGCAAGCTGCCGAAGTAAAGGAGTTCCGACTTAGACCGGTTCACCTTCAGACCGGACGCCCATTCGAAAAGCTGCCAAAGGAATTTGAGGTGACGCACTTCAGAGCGAGTGGCCTTGCAGAAGAAGATAGTATCATCCGCGTATTGGATGATCGGCACCATACACCTCGCAGCTGGCCCCATCCCAGAGAGCAGTCTGTTTGAGACCGCCCTCTCCGTCATTCTCGCCAGCCCTTCCGCTACGAGGAGAAACAGAAGAGGTGAAAGGGGGTCCCCTTGCCTAAGGCCCCGGCGGGTTTTAATCTATTTCGTTGGGGACCCGTTGACTAGCACAGCGATCTTAGCGTTGGATATGCATTGTTCAATCCACCCGCACCACCTGTGATTGGCGCCGAGCCAACCCAACGCCTTGAGCAGAAACTTCCAATTCACTCTGTCAAAAGCCTTCTCGAAGTCGACCTTAACGGCGTCTTATTGAAGAATACCAAAGCTAGCGTCTTATTGTTTTGTTGCGGCCAAATTGACGGTTGGCTGATGACTATGCCTGGGCAAGGATCGGCCTCAAAATTGATCTTCTGAAATACATCAGATCGAGTGATTGTGTTGAGAAGGAATCTGCTTAATTGGATTCTTCTCACTTAAACATGAAAACGAGTTCGACCTAAAAGAGCCGAACTAACTTTCGAGTAAGAGGCTTTCAGGGACTAGACTCGGCCGAACGAGCCATTTCAAACTGTATAGTTCGGAATTGTGTGTGAAGATTACAAGATTAAACTATTTTTAAGAAAGCTGAAAAATTACACTACCTTAAGAAAAAGTTATAAATCTAGACTAGAAAAATTATAAATGCAGAAATTAAAGGGAAAGTAAAAACAATAGTCTCTGGCTTACACGATTGCAGAATCAGTTTTCAAAAAAAAAAATAGTCTATTTATACTAGTACGACCTTCTCTTGAGGCTATTCATTAGTCTGGATAATGGCATATTATCCGGTTACAGTTTTTTTAAAAATAGCTCATTACTACCCGTCAATTTAGGTAATGACATATTATTTGGCCATATTTTTCCTAAAAATCACTCGTCATTATAGATAATTGTCCGATCCTTGGTCGCGACCGGTGAATTGTGTTTAAGCCGAAATCATGTCAGCCGCGGACTCCACGCTCCTTGATTCGGCCTGCCTGATCTTAGGCATTATTCATTTAGTTAGCTTTGATCTCGATCCTTATCTTCAATCACTTTATAAACCCAATGACCGATGCCACATTTAGACTCAGCAAATTTCTGTCTGACGCAAATAGAAAAGAATTTGGTAGTTAATACCCGAGGTCCCAAGTTCAAAACCTAGTTACTTCACATTTCCGGTTAAATTTATTTTAAAAATAAACGAAACAGATAGCATATTACATTTCTTTCAAAAAAAAAAAAGCTAATTTCTGTCTATCTCTTGCTAAGGTCTAGGCACATTCTGTCCACTCATGCTATCTATCGATTCATCCAAGTCGGTTGATCCACTGACCGATTTCTGCTTTTCGTATCATCGCGTGTCATCTTTTGATTCAGCTGAACCGGTTCAGTCACAATGACCTTCCCTTTTGCCACATGACCATTTCTCGATCTCAGCAATTTTGGTGACCAACAGTGTAATTTACTTTTTTTTTTTAAAAAAAAAAAGAACAAATGAAATTTTGATTTGTTACATAGTAACAAATCTTGAACTTTGGACTGATGCTGTGGGAGGCATGCACATTGATCGGCGCATTGATCCACCATATATGTCCAAATGTCAATAATAAAAAGAAGAAAGAATAATATAGTATGGTAGTTTAGATAAAATGATGGAGCATTGCTTTTGTCCTCTTTACCAAATTAATTTACTTCGTGGAGTGAAAGAAAAAAAGAAGAAGAAGAAAAAAAGGCCTTTTATTTGTCAGATCCCGATTGAGAAAATAGTGAAACAAAAAACTTTGATCAACCTGTTTGATCCTCTAATTAAGTAATATTACCTATATAATACCTATAAAACTTAGTATAAAATTTATAAACTAGGCAATCAACAAGCCATACTCACTCACTCACTAGTCTTATTAAATTATTTTAATATTAATTTTTTTTTTTTAAAAAAAGTTTTAAAATCTTTGAGTCATGCAGTGTAAAATATATATCTTATAATAGAATGCACCGGTAGTATTTTTCTTATTCTCTACAAATTAATATTCTGCTAAATTGATGTATTAGCACTTATAATATGAATGGTTTTAATTGGTTTAGTCAAATGCTATATAAATAGTAAATAAAAGCAACAACGGACCCATTCCTTACAGATTTCAACTGCACAGTGATTCATAATGAGGATTATTTCTTTTCCCAGTGGCTAGAAATTTCGTTTGAATTGCAACTTTAAAATGTTCCAACAGTACAAGTATTTTTCAGACAAAAAAAAAAAATATTAATAAAATGATTAGTGGAGGGATTATGGAACCTCACGACGTGTTCCACGCATGAGCAGGTTCAATCCTTTTTTTTTTTTTTTTTTTTTTTTTAAAGAATAAATTTGAAACCGAGAAAATATAATGCTCAAAGGAAAAATTAAAGGCTATCAGTTTAAATTCAAACTCCAAAAACTCGCAATTCTTCGTATTAGTATCACAAAAAGAAAAAGATTTCAAGTAACAAATAAAAAGAGAGACACAAAGTTCAATCGAAGATGCTCAAACAACAAAGTCTCAAACAAACATGTTTTTTTTTTTCTTTTTTTTTTTTTCGAATCATCTCTCCTTTCCATCGACTTTGTCAACACCCACCTCACCCACCTGATACCTGCACAGAGGAATACACTTCCTCACGTTCTAATGAGTACTGCGACTTAAATCTCTCTCTTACTCATTCAAAACGAAGAAAAAGATTGCACGCACCAAATGGGCGCAGGAATGCAAACGGTGCCCGCTCCGGTTGGAAAAGGGTCTTGAAAAGTTTTCTAACAGATCAGCATATTAAAGAAAGGAAGGATCCGCCAACATCCACTCCATTTGCTTGCTTGGTGGATCAGAGCAAATTTGAGATGAAATTATTTTTTTAAAAAAAACAATTTGGGCCCCACTTACTGCCCCCATTCAAAGCGGATTAGGGTAGAAGCTCCATCAACTAGGATCCATTTGCATCCCTACGTGAGGCGTGCTCCGGATCATATCAAATAAGGGGTGATTAAGATTCAGATGCAAATAGTGGGTACGACACAAGCCAAACCAACCTTGGGGTACTCAAGAAAAAAACTGCTAGTTCCATGAAAGAAATCAAAGTTAAAAAAACATCCGAGTTCCGGGTAGCATGCTACCATTCGAGTTCGAAGACTAGTTGCTTTACATTTCCAGCTAAGTTTATTTCAAAAATAAACGAAGCGGGTAGAATGCTACATTTCTCTAAAAAAAAAAAAACAACGTCCGAGTCCCAAATGTGTAAATACACCCAGGGCAGCAGAAAGAGCAGTTTTTCATACTTCTCTAATCTGGCTAGCGAATTCTGGATAAGGCGACAACTCTGGCTCGTTTGGATTCGTACGGTTTTCTTTCTCGAGTTGTCTCTGTTGGCCGAAAGGTGATGTTCCCCTTTCACCGGGGGAGGGGAGGCCGAAAGATCCAAAGAATTTGCTGGTCATCCGCTCAGTTTCCTCTAGGAAGTTACTCAGGCCACCGAAGAAACCTCGCTCGAGAGCTTCGATGTCACTTTGAAGTCCAGGAAAGGGGAAGTGTTCGATGGTTGGAGACTCGAAAGAGAATGAGCCTCTTTTCACTTCATCGGTGACATCTTCTTCAGAGTGCTCCGTTTTCGATTCCACCACTTCTGCAGGCCTGAAAGAGGAAGCATTTAATCTATTAAGTACAAAAAGAACAAGGATCAAGGCAATCAAAGTATCATAGCAGTTAAGATAATAAACAAAGTAAAATAAATGAAAACAACTTACAATGAAAGACAAGAAAAGTTAGAAGAACATGTCACTACCCTACAATACAAATAATGCTGGTCTGAGTGTAACTGATCATACTTAGCACGGTTAGCTAAGGACTCAATGGTTGGTATATGAAATTCTAAGTTCAAAACCTAATTGCTTCACATTTCTTATTGAGTTCTTTCTAAAAAATGAACGAAACGGATAAAATGCTATCTTTCTCTCCACCAAAAAAAAAAAGAAAAAGGAAAAAATGCTTTGCATTTCTAGCTGAGTTTTCTTTTAAAAATGAACAAAGCAGATAGCTTGTTATCTTTCTCTCTCTCAAAAAAAAAAAAAAGACTCAGGCCTAAGCGTAGGTATCTTTAAAAGAAGAAAATCACGACAGAGGCTCATTATCAATAAATTACTAGGAACAGTAAGGCTACCTAATGGGGAACTGCATACTTAAATGATTGACACGAGTCCAAAAGCAAAATATCAGCAACGGAGGTAAATCTGAGACATGAAGCTCATCAAAATTTATCCTTTTGCATCAGGGTAACACGCTAAAAGGTAAACCGACTTTCTTCTAGAAGGAAATTGCATTTACATTTAAGAGCTAGGCATGGTCAAAATATTACAGTACCATCATTATGTGTAGCATTTGGACATACATATGCAGCAATAGAATATGCAAAGAAATTACACACTGAATGTACGACAAACTACTAGGCAGAGTACTGGGGTTGCAGATAATTACAAAGAAAACTGATAGTTGTGTGGTCCAAACAACTAGCTGATGAATAATTGGTTTATCACTCAATGTATCATATGAAAAATCACTACTCTCATATATCACATAGAACTATTTTAGCAGCTAGAGGAAAAGGACAGCAATAAAAGTCATAAACCCAAAACTATACAACATAATCGCAAGGCTTGATACAAAATAAACAATGAGCCGTGACAAAACTGCACCAAAAATTATGAACTCCGCATGTTACTTAATAGGATAAAAGGGTAAAACCAGTTTATTCGAATAATGAACTACTTAAGGTCACACCTAAAATCACTAAGCCCGAAAATATCACCATAAGCAAATAAAAACACTGCAGAAAAATCCAACAAGAAAGTCTGTAATTTCTGAGACACTTCACACAGCTGAAAAATCCAATACAACAGATGAATGTTAATAACATGAGACAAATTCACTGTGTCTATGGCGGTAAAACATTTGCTTTTAAAAAAATAACAAAATATTGTCAAATCTAGCAAATCTAAAATTTGAAGACTACCATGCCTACGCTAATTCTTTATGTTGAAGGTATATGATCTCCAGAATTTAATTACTGGTAGTCCAAATTCTACACACGAACTCAAGTACAGTAACAATGTTTTCTTCACCCTATAATTTACGTTGCATTAATATCAAAGACAACCTAGCCCGAATCCATTTATTATGCCCCCCGCACGGGGATCATTGAGGACATTTCTTGGAATCTATGATTGATTAAAGAAGATTACGGGCCAATTATGCTGTTTATTTAAGAACTCTTTCTTCAGCGAGGACGAAAATGGCAGGACTTAGGTGGGGCGTATAAGAAACAAAATGTGACATGTAATAGTTCACATTGGAGATGCAAAGTAATAGCTAAGAAAGCCTTACGTTCGAGTTTGCATATATTTCAACAACCTCAACAAAGGCTGGAAAAGCCTGTGGCTGCCTATTTCCATTATCAATGCTTTAGTTGATTATAAAGCTAGACACGAAAGAGGCTCACTCACGGACAGGCTTTCTGGGTACAACCAATCAAACTCAACAAAAGAGATCAGTTCCGCCTACGTTAGCCAAGACCTCATTTATAAAATAACAAATTTTGCCAGACTCACTAATGAAGTTTCAGATCTTATCACCAATATGAAGACAATCACTAAGTCGAAAATTTATATTCTTCTCCAACTTTGAGATGAAAAGAAAACTAAAAGAAGTCTCCTTAGCAGCACGGACATCGTGAAGCTAAAACGACATATAACCTTGCCTAACCAAATGTAAATTACCCACCAGTCAGATACCATAAACACATTGATGCATCCTAAGAGTGACCTGAAGGAGGTATTAGTCATATACACATCTGACCTTAATTTGTATAATAATCAGTTCAGATACAACAAAACATGAACTGGTCAGTAAAAATTCTGAAACTTTATGTGTAGCACCACTAACAACACGGCCAATCAAACATAATTATATAAAAATTAGCTGAAATATGGAATAAAGTGAATACTCGAGTCCGAATTTATTCCATTGTTGTGAAATTTACATATGGGATGAATACAAAGTGATAAGTACGTTAGACAGAAATATTGAGATATTTATATGGATTGAAAATATCATATACAAGGAAATTGTAGAGGGATATAACTTTTATTATGTGCGAGAAACACAAATCTTGGGAAATCCTATTTCAAACCAACCGATTTACTCGTACTAACAAAAACATCCCCAAACCATGGCAAATCAATTCAAATCACACTAACAAATGTTTTCAAATGGAGAAATTAATGAATTCTGATCCCCAATTCATCCAAATCAGTGATTTGAATAATTCTAAGCAACGTGTTAAGACACCAATCGATTTGCATACCTATTTTGCGAAATGCATGATTACACACACCTATAGATATAAACGATCACGAACACTTCAAGCCTTAAGAAATTAGCATCATCATTGTTTTTGCCACAAATTAGGTTTGTACACACATGCAATCCAAAATTTATACACTAACTACTACATCATGAGTTCCTGTAGCTTAATCAGAAGCGTGCGTAAACCAATAAATTAAAAAAAAGTCTTCTCTCAAAAAGAAAAAAAAAAAAAAGAAAAAAAAAGAGAAACAACATATTTGGATCTTAGCCAGCAAATTTACACCGGGAGATAGAAATCAACGAAACTTTCGTACAGATTACGAAGAGGAGGGGATCAATTTACCTTCCAATGCAATCTCTGAGGGTTTCCTGGGTCATCTCGCACTTCTTGATGAACCTCCCCGGCTCAACCTCCTCCGTCCTACACGTCGATCGAATAAGCCTCCTCGTCGAGCAATGATCCTCCTCCCTCAACCTAGGGTTAGGGTTTACGACCTCTCCCACATCGCCGAAACCTCTCCCCGAGGAGACGATCTTCGAGGGCTCCTCATCGTCCACCCACTTCCACCCCATCTCTCTCTCGCTCTCTCTCCCGATCGGTTTTTTTCTTGGAGCGCAATCCTTCGAAGAAGAAGAAGAGGAAAGAGAAGAAGACGAGTGATGGAAGGATCTCGAAGCATCGGCCCTTCACACGTGTCATTAGCTTTTGCTTAAAACGTTTCCGCTTCATTTTGAGTTTGGCCGCCGACTTCTTGTGATCGAACCCAAATACTGCAACGAATTACCACAGCCACCGACTTCCTTCCGACCACATGAAGTCTATAATTGGGTGAATATTTTATTGCTAGTTTAGTACCGCCATTGAAAAAGCAAAAATTTAATCACGTTTTTTAAAAAATAGTAAATTAAAACAACACTTAAATAGTAAAATATACAAATTACACAGCGTATATACTCGCATGTAATATTTATATATCACATATTTTGTGCAGCTAAAATTTAATCGTCAATTTACTATTTTTTTTTTTAATTACTGAAATTTTTAAATTTAAATTCTAATTTTAAATTAGCATAGGGGTGGGATGGGTCACAAAAATTTCCGGACCCCGCCACTTTTAATTTCAAACATCTTTTGTTTTCATTTGCGCGACATCCACGCTTGGTTTTTTAATCAACGGACGAGAGCGCTCGACAGCGGAGATCACAGGTGGAAAATATTCCATCCGCTCGTGCAAGCGCAGCCCCGCCGTGGGCCCCACACACGATTCTCTGATCTCTAGCACAGAACAAATCTAGACCGTACGATTACCGGTCCATCGTAGACCCCAACCGTCCGATCCTATCAAAGCGCTCGAATTTTCGCTGTTGGCCACGTGGCAGATGGAGAATGGTGGATGAAGCTGTTCGCTACGTTCGAAGGAGGTAACAACACAATGCGGTGACTAGAACCACCGCACCGCAGTATAACGGTAAATAAAGGAGTCTTCACATTATGTTCACCGAGGAGTTGACCTTGACAATGTGACTCGATAATATGATACGTGAAACTATATGTGGCCCACCTATTATCTTCATACGCGTGTGAAATTGCGGTTATTTTTCGGGGTGAAGTTAGAGATCGTGAGTATATACGTATAAAGATACGCAATACACGAACTGTACGGCGGCGGTGAGCATACATACATACATACGCAGTTTCGCGATCGTCCCTTTCCATTCGTTACTTCTCCCTCCCCTCTCCTCCCCTACTTCCCCCGCCTCTCTCTCTCTCTCTCTCTCTCTCTCTCTCTTTCTCTCTCTCTCTCTCCATTGTTTTGATCGTTCTTTCTTGTAGCTTCGATTGGGTCCTCCCATGGCGGCTCCGGCGTACGAAGGCGGGATCGGGGGCAAGATCAGGCGGCGGCCGCCGAGGGCGGCGGCGGCGACGCCATACGATCGGCCTCCGGTGGCGGCGCGCGGCGCCAGGATCGTCCCCGATGGCGACGGTGCCGGCTCCGGTAGCAGGTGGCTATCGAAGCTCGTCGACCCTGCCTCGCGCCTCATCGCCGGTGGCGCCTCCAGGATCTTCTCCTCCGTCTTCCGGAAGCGGCTCCCTCCGCCTACGACCTCCTTAGGTTTCGTCGCCATACTTCTCTATTTCTTAGATTTATCATTGTCGGTTTCCCTTTTTGTTCTCCGGTAATTTGGCTGGGATTAGGGTTTTGGGGGATTAGGGTTTTTTTCGTGATCTTATGTGTTCATTATTGTCATTCTTGAATTCTGTGATCGGTGAATGATAAACATTTGATAAAAAGACGTCTTTGTTCATTTGCTTGTTTCTGGAAATATTTCCGAGTTAGGTTTATGAAGAACATAGGATAACATTATTGGGTAGTATGTTGTAAAAGGAACAATCTTTGTAGCATTAGGGTACAAAGTCTTCACGCCAATGTTCGTTTGTTTCCTTCTTGATTGATTATTTTTTAGCTGCTTGTTGCGAATATAATCATGCTGGAATGATAGTTTAGACTGGCCGGTGCCCCCACTTTCTTGATTAACTATTCACTAATGCGTGTTAGTTTTAGCTTTTGAATTTGTGATCTTGGGTATATGCCATTCTCCTTGATGAATAATGTATTTCTTGTCGTTATATTGAATTACCTTTTGGCTGCCAAAAACAGCTATTTATTTTGCGTTCATATGAAAATGAAAATTATTCTGCCTCATTACATAAATTTATCTCACAAAAATCATTTCCTACTCTGTTTTATGGATTTTCTCTTCTTTAAATTGGTATCTGCTCTTCATTTGGCAACTCAGTTGCTGACATCTACTCTCATTTGTTGGCTGAATTTCCTGGGATAACTTCTTTTTCTTGATTTAACCATATTTTGACCGGTACATTATGTTCGCAGAGGAAAAGCTTGAATCCAGAGAACTTCCTGAAGTTACTTGCATTGTGAGTATCAAAACATTAAATTGTGTCGATTTATGCGTGTGTTCATATTTTAATTCTATGTTTGATACGGATTCCTTTCTCTACTTTTATTTTCATTTCTGGATATTTCACTGTGCTGTGATGAATATGCAATTTTATTCTTGCCTTTTTATGTACTGCTGATCATATTCTAGCTTGAATGTTATAGAATAATACTGCTTGTAGAATTTTGACATACTTTCGGTATGGTTTTCACTGGGCTGTAGTGGTCTCCTTTACGTATTTTTCTTGTATAGTTTAATGTCATTGCAGTATTGGATGCACCCACGTAGCTAATCATTCACCTATGTAATAGCTTGACTATATTAAAAGCAGGAGCACATTTACCAGGTCGTAAATTTTTGTTAAAAGGAGCAAGTTTGAACTGAGAAACCCAACTAGGATTCAGAGTCCTAGGACTGCGTGAGGTTTAGATTATAGAAATAATCCATTTTGATGGACAGATCAGTCAGAAACCAGGAATGTTCAACTACTGCTTCTGGTTCCTAATGCGATCTCCACATGCTTTATGTAGGAAGTACTTTATGTAGAAAGTTAATCGTCTCCTACACCACTATCAAGTGCCATTTTTTTGTTTGGCTACCTTTTTTTTTTTCCTGTCGCTAAATGTAAAGACTTCTGTCAAGAGCATAATCCTGTAAGTTTTCTATTGGCCATTTGTTTAATGCTGATTGGGTTGTGATATGCAGAATCCATCAACTGAAATTTTGGATGCTGGTACTGTTTCAACAAAAAGTTCCCTTGACAAGGGCGTATTTGAACATATGGATCCAACAAAATGTCCTGATGACGAGGGTACATCTGAACTAGAACAAATACTGAAGCAGAAGACATTCACAAAGAAAGTATTTGCTGCTTTTCTAAATTATCAAACTATGAGTCTTCTTGCATAAATTAATTAAGTATGAAATTTGTTAATGCTCTGATAGAAATCTTAATTTGACTCCCGGCTACTGTATTGAGATCCCTAACGTGCATGAAAGTATTTGATGGAACCTAGCAGTTGACCAAAGAAAGAAAAAAGAAGTTGCCATGAAGTCTGGAGAACCTACTAATGATCCTCATATCTTCTTTTTGCTGCAGCATTTGACCTTCTGATTATTCTGGGATCTATAAAAGCTTGGCATCGCAGGGCAATCTTCTCTTATTCTCCTTCCTTTGCACTCTTGACTTGACCGAGTGGTTCAAGTTATAAAAGTTTACCAGTGAATGATATGCATTTATTGTCATTGGGTGCTGAAAATTTCTTTTTAGCTTGCATCTTACTTCAGTTATTTATTCATACACAGAAACTATTTGCATAAATATATCTTTAATTTTCAATGCATCCCTTTTTTTATATTTATAACTACAAAATATGGGATTATAAGAGTTCGCCAGTGAACAGTGTGCATGTATCATTGTTGGGCACTAAAACTTTGATCCTTATCTCTTATCCCAGGTGCTAGCTGCATAAATATATCTTTTAATTTTCAATTCTGCTGTATCTTTTCATCCTTCTTTGCTTTATATGGAAGCCATCTGCATGTATCCATAATTCTCAACTCACCTGATTTATTTCTTACGGCTATAAAATATCGATGATTTTACCTTATTGGCTTTCTTTTCCTATCAAGTATCTTAGGAGTATCGTAATTATAGCAGATGCCACTAGTGGTGAACATATCTGTCCCTTGTCTCCTTATGGCTCTTCTTATAGGCCCTTCTTTTTCATTTCTTTTGTGACTTCCGTCATTTTATTTTTCAGATTATTTTGTTTGTCATCTCCAACTGCATCTTTAATAATATACTAGTACTATACAGGGCTGAGTTTGATCAATTGAAAGAATTGCTGCTTTCAAGAACTGTTGAACCTAATTTGCCGAAGCCAGCAATTAGTAATGAGAAAAATGGTGAAATAAATGAGCCAGCAAGAGAGAAGGGAGTAGGAACCTCTAGTACAGGTGGGAATTTGCCAAATGCTGCCGGGCATGTAACTGTAAGCTATCAATCTTAGTATTTGCTAGCCCTCTTTACAACAGCTCAACATATCCTGTTTAAGGTTCTATACTTCTACTGCTGACACTCTTACTGCAGATAGAATATTACTAAATGTTGATGTGCTACTGGTTTGTTTTTGTTTATTTATTATTTTCTAGTATTCTCAAAATCAACAACTTTTCTCAAGTTATCATTAAGATATCTGAGATGTAAATTCTACACTTACATTCATATTATGTACAATTGATTATTACTGTCTAGTATACTGTAATATTTGCTTGTATCTCATCTCATGTATAGTTTTTTTTGTGTAAATCAGTCCACCAATGGTGCAAAAATGTTAAAAATGTTTCTTCATATAGTTGCTGATATAATTTTGCTTATACCTTTGTATTCACTCTCATTTCTTATTTTTATGTCACAATATTTCACAGATTCCTGAGGATGAAATTGCTTCACCGGCAGAGCTTGCAAAAGCATATATGGGTTCTAGGTCTTCAAATGTATTCCATTCAGCACTAAGATTGCAGAGCCCAGTTTATCTGAAGGACAAGGCAACGCCAAGTAGTGCAGTTCATGCAACGAAACCATCTGGACTGTTGTTCGCTCCAAGCTCTACTGTCCATTTTTCTAGACTACCTGAGAGTGGCTATGTGACTCCGAGACCTCGAGGGAGGTCAGCAATATATAAAATGGCGCAATCTCCATATTTTAAGGTTCAATCAATCTCTGCTAAAATTCTCTGCAGTTAGAGAGATAACTATCCTAATGTTGTTACTTTGATTAATTGTATGTATATTTATGTGCATATTCTTGTTCCGACTAAGAATTTCCATTTTGCCGTTTCAGGGTATAGGATCTTTTGAGGAGGTTCCTCTATTCTCCTCAACATCTTATCACACCCAAACAGCCAACATATATTCCGGCCGCAGGCAGGTAGCTCAAGCATTAAGCCTCAATCATTGTGTATTTATTTGCAGAATTATTTTAGAGTACTTGTGACGCCCAGCTTTCTAGAGGGTCGCTCATCCTAGAACTACTCTAGTCCCAGCACACTTAATGTTTTTAACCTCTTGGGCCTAGCTATCGTCCAAAATGCTATAGTCGGGTTAAGAGGCTTAGGTCTTATTATATTCTATATATAGGATTATTTCAAATCTCGGGGGTGTCGCATTCCTCACCCCTTTAAACCTTGATGTTCTCGTCAAGCTCAAGCACACTAATAAGCATCAAGCGATGTGAGACTCATCTTACTAGTCTTAGCCGATCTTGTCGGAAACCACGCTTTACCCACAACGGTCGTTAGCCGGAAAGCTACGCTCAACTCGTTGTATGACCCTAGCTTAGTCGAGACACATCTCGCACTTTCGGCTTGTGATTGTCTTCCCACTTCCCGGGGGTTATCCATCCTAGAACTACTTTAGCCCTAGTGTGCTGCCTAGCCACCGTCCAAAATGTAATAGCCGGGTTAAGAAGTTTAGTCCTATTATATCCTATATATAGTACTATTTCAAGTCTTGGAGGTGTCACAGTACCTTTTTTCTTTTAGACTTTATACATAGGTCACATGATTTGTTTCTTTAATTCAAGTGTTATGTTCCAGATGATTTCTAGCTCAAAATTAAGCATTTAAACCTTCAAGTGTGAACGATCATTAGTGAGCTTATATATATCATTAAAATTTATGTACAAACACTGTATTTATGTTTTCTTGTGACAATAGCAGACTTGGTCATGTTAGCTAAATGTAGTGGAATACATTACCAGACTTAGTCCATGCATTTTTTTCTTTCCACTGGATGGATCTTAAATTCCAAGAATTTAGTGGTAAACTAATTGTTGGTCCATTTATATAGGCAATGTCTTTCATCCTTTTATGAACGAATTTCTCGTAACAGTGAGTGTGGAATATTTGAAACGTCATAGTTTGTTAATTCATTTTGCTGATTAGTGAAACATCTTGTAACTGTAGCTTTGAATATCATCTGGCAGGTCTTGAAACGAAGTTCTATCTTGGATAGTGAAATTGGTTCTATTAGTTCCATACGCAGGATAAGACATAAGCCTAGCATGTTATCTCCTTCAAGGGACCCACGCCCTAGCCATCATGGAAATCTTCGTATTAGCACAAGCACAAATGACAGAGATGTTATCCAATGTTCTGCATCGCTTCCAAAGCCTTTTGGCTTGGATAATCTGAATAATAGTACAAAGAAAGGAAAGAACAAGGAATATGAAGATGAAGTATATAACGATAGCGTTACTCCTTTTGCTCCCCAGTCGGCTAAGATGGCCATGAAAATACTGAACCAACTCGATATACTAGTGCCTTCACCAAAGGATAAACAATCTGAAACACAGTGCATTACCAGAGACAAATCACCATTCATGGTAGGACAAGCTAGTAATTGGGAAGTTACTACCAATAGCTCTCCTGCCATAAGAAATACTCTATCTCAGAAGCAAGTCATAGAAGAGGATCTTGTCAAACCTTCTACATCAGGAGTTAAATTACCATATTCAAGCAATAGCATCAAAGAGATTGTTAAATCTGCCTCAACTACCACATCTGGCAAGTCTGCTCTTGATGTCTTTTCAGATTCTGTTACTGTTCCTCTACGAGAGAAGCAAGGATTTCAGATGACTGCACCTGAGGTACTATTATAACACTATATATTTAAGGAATTCGAAGCTTCTGAATAGATGTTATGGTCGCTAGTTAAATTACTGAGAACAATTTTCTTTTAGACTGAATTCCATTCTTATTATTTTTAAGGATTTTGTGGAGCTGGACAAGGCTGAGAATCCTGAAAGAGATGGTGATAGACCTCTGATTTCTTCGTCGAAAATTGGGCCTTCATCTAGCTTGAATATTTCCACTAATACTGATAAAATGGCAGCTATACCTGCTTTTTCTAATAATAGTACTGGCTTTACATTCTCTTTTGGACCAGCTAATAGCACTCCGCCACCTCAATTAGGTACCATTTCAGTACCTTCGTCTGATACATCAGCTACAAAGAAGGAACAAACTGCTGCTCCTACATTTTCCTTTGGCTGCAAGGAATCTGATCCACCTATGTTGTCTACGGCAACTGCTCAAGTAAAAGATCGTGTGAGGTAAGGACCATATTTGTATCGTCAGCGTGGTTTCTTAATATTCATTAAAAATGCTCATTAATTCAGAAGTTGCAGAGTGAGGATAATTTAATCTTTTCACTCGTAAATCTTCTTTGTCTGTAAATTTTGAATGCTTTGTTTTGCATTGATTCATTTGGCTCCATTGTGGCAATAGGTATCTAATTTCAATTTGAGATGTTTAATTTAGATATAGAAGTTTTATAGTTCTCTTTCCATCTTCCAAGAGTTCTTGATCATTAGCATCATTCTGAGTAACAAAACTTAAAAGCCTTTATTCAATCTGTCTTCTTTGTTTATTCTCTGACATATGATGTTACTGTTGAAAATAAATATATATTTGAAGTTGAAGGAACTAGTTTCCTTTGTGCCAGAAAACCTTCTCTTTTGCTGATTTCTTTCTCATTAGCAGCAACTGTCAGGCGTGGCAATCCCTGATCTTCTCAAATCAAATCTATATTAGTAAGTCTTTGCAATTCAGCATGGCTGTTGCTGTCAAATGAAGTTCTTTCTCATGAAGAATGGCTGTATGAATGATCTTGCACTTCCTGTAAAAGAAACTCCATTAGATCAGCACTTTAGGATATGATAGTTCTCTTGCATTCGTGAATCTTGAATTTGAGCTGTATTAGTTCTTGTTGATCATTGATGGGATTCAGCTGCTTTTCTGTTTCTGCACTATCTCCCAATGCTCTTGTGGAATCTTGTGATCTTTTAAAATTTTTGGTTTTTCTCTGTTGCAGTGGAGCTGAACCAACAAATGATCCATCAAAATCATCTAATACTGCCGTCTCGTCAGGAATATCAACAAGTGATCTTTCAAAATCATCTGAAAATGCTATTTGTTCAGGAGTACCGACATCAAACAGCCCTCCTGTTTTTGCTTTTGGTGCTTCCACCACTCCAAACTTAAGCAATGGTTGCGTGCATTCATCGTCAAATTTAACTGTCTCTTTGTTCCCTGTTGGGTCACCTAATCCGGAACCTCGCAAGTTGGTTTTCTCTGCTAGCACAATGACCTCTACCACTCCCAGCAGTCTGTCAACCTCTCCTGCGGCTCCCTTATTTTCTGCAGCTCCCTCGTTTCATTTCGGCTCTAATACTTCTATGGCTCCTCAAACAGCTACTTCACCACTAGTTTTTGCTGTAGATGCTGGCTCAACTCTGGGTGCATCTCCATTCTCAAACAGTGGCAGCATTGTATTTTCAAGTGTGGGAAATGGTTCTTCCTTGGCAGCACCATCTACAATTTCAAGTAATCCAGCTGTGCCAACTCTCTCTTCAAGCCCATCCCGCTCTCAATCTGCTATTGTACCGTCATTCACCTTTTCAAGTACAAGAAACAGCATTTTCAGTTACAGTGCTCCTGCACAATCTACTGGCTTGAGTTCTTTTGCTAATGGTAGTTCTCAAACAGCTTTTGCTTTAACTGCTAAGCCTGCTCAATCCGGAAGTGGAGTTCTACAGTTACCGCAGAGCTCAACAAGTCAATTTTCTGCCCCATTGGGCTCTGCATCTGCAGCATCTGAGCTTTTCAACTCCGGCTTTAGCTTTTCTTTCTCACCTGCTCCTGCTTCTTCCAGCTCTGGCACCAACTCTTCCTCCGCACCAAATATGAACACAAATTTGTTCAGCTCCACTTCAATGGCATCCGCACCATCCATTTTCAACACTACTTTCAGTTCTATTGCACCCTCAGCTATTGGCTTCACATTCCCATCATCTACTTCTGCTTCAAGCAGTTCACCTTTTACATCCTACTCATCCTTACCTACAGTCTTTCCATTCACTTCGGCTAGCTTTACCATTCCTTTGCTCCCTTCGAGTTCAGGATCTCCTGCAAGTGATCAGATAAATGTAGAGGACAGGATGGCTGATGATAGCCCTAAGCAGGCTGCAGTTTCTATATTTGGCCAATCGGGTGTTTCACCTGCTCCTCTGGCATTTGTCACTCCCACCGCTTCCTCTGGTGGATTACCCGTCTTTCAATTCAGCAGTCAGCAGAGTTCAGTTGCCCAGAACCCATTGCCATTTCAAGACGCGGGTGGTCTAGGGGTTCCTCCGGGAGGGAGCAGCTTCTCCTTGGGAACAGGGGGTGGTGATAATTCAGGTCGGAGAATCATCAAAGTTAGACGAGATAAATTGAGGAAAAGATAAGGCACGTATCTCCAACCAAGGACTGTTCAAGTTGTTTTTGTGAAGAGTGGTAATGCTTTCTGTACCTCGCATTTCTTTCGGAATGATAAATGCTGAGTTAGCTTTGTACACATGGCAGCCCCTAAAAGGTTTAGTTTTTCGTAGCAAATTTCTTATCATGTGCCATTTTGAAGTTTGAAATCTAAACCGATTGCTAGCTATCACATGCGCAAAGATGATTCATTAAAATTATTTTGGAAGACATTACGAGGTACACGTCATTACTTTGTGCGCACCCAAATGCAGTGGAGTTTTCTCACGCGTTCTAGGTGATAGAATGCCATTTCGTCTGTGCCTTAAATTGCTTCCCTCTTGGCTATAATATTCAGTTTTGATGTAGCTGCAGAGATTGTGGAGTTAATCCCTTGTTGTGGTGGAGTTAATCCCTTGTTGTGGTGTGACATGGGACTCGCACCTTTGTTGTTGCTGCATATTGCTATTTTAGTTGTATCATGGAAACATATGTACTTTTTGAAGCCTCACTGCATAATACGTATGCAATTTTTGTTCTACATGCCTTAAAGTTTGCTCTTTTATCTGAATCCGATGGTTAACCGTGGCCTTTTTTATGCATAATAAGGGACGATGAATTTCTGGTGTTAATACTTTTTTCTGGAGCAAACTTATCTTATCTGAGCAATAACGAGAGGATTTTGTTTTTATGGCTCCGTTGAATTTTATGCTTTGCTATTGTATTTCTCAGGTAGTGTACTGGATGACTTGTTTTCTTTTTCCAACAATTTACAGCTTTACATTGTTGAGATCGACATTATAGCGACATTAAGCAAATAAGAGAGGGAGAAGTTACAAAGCACCCGAAGGGTTCATTTTGCGTATAAGAAAGGGAAATGTAGTTGTCCACATATAAATTTATATAACTTTTTACATAGGGGTGATCAGTTGATGTGCTGTGTTTTTACATTAGTTTCTTTTGGTTATTATTTAAACTGGCCATTTATCTTTGAATTGAATCACTACTCTTGTGAATTGTATTAGTCGTCATCCAATTAAAATGCAGTGTAAATTTTATACTCTGCATTCAAGATTCTAAAAAATTTTAAAAATTATTTTAACTTTTGAATGTATTGTAGGTAAGATTTACATACAATTTATTATTATTTTTGTTTTGATATTTATTATGCAATTTAATGTCCCCGCAAGTTTATGTCGCGTGTCAACGACACACTGGCAACAAAACAGTGGGATAATAATCTATGTCCTGTAGTGCACTAGTACCCTGGACTAGACATGGTTTAAGTCATGGTTTCGGAGATATCTCTTCTTCGTGTTCATTTATTAATATGTTTTCGGAATAAAAATTTTAATTGAAAGTTTTTTAATAATACCTTCTTAAAAAATTTCTGATCTGATCTGCTGTTATATATTAATTTTAATTTTATTTAAGTATTTCTTAAGTATTAAAGTTTAAAACTGAACTCTCCACTCAAATTTTTATACTATTTTCCATTTAGTGCGTCGGTCGGTTTTGTGGGTCACGTAATAAATTAAGCAGCAACAGAACGTTGACATGATATGACGTTTCTGATTCCAATACAGCAGGTGACCATGAAACCAATCCACAGCAGGTGACCATGGAACGTCAGTTGCGTCAGGACAGAGAAAAGTTAACATTAAATGAGCGAATTAGGATTTCATCACAAGTTATTTCTTTGGAAAATGCTAGATGTACATCCCAAATGAGGTGTACATTTTACACTCCATCTATTTTAAGGTGGGATAAATTTTATTGGTCACTTTGAAGTGACAAATAAATAAATACTCATCCTAGGATGAACCAGGTGTAGAATGTACATCTTATTTGGAGTGTACATGTAGCATAACTTTATTTCTTTTACGTACTGACTGATTTATAACATGGGTATATATAACTGTACATCCTACACCCCACCTCATTTTGAGGTGGGGTGAATTCCATCCGTCACTCAATGTCACGGGTGGAGTGAATACCCACCCCACGATAGGATGGGTGTAGGATGTACACCCCTTATGGGGTGTACACCTAGCAACCCTTATAACATTTGGGATTGCTTATTTACTATGTTGTCAGTCAATTTTATATTATTGTTGGTTGACCGCTCGCTACAGCCAACAAAAAAAACATATTTATTTAGGTAAAAATAAAAAAATATCAAATTATTTTTTATTATAAATAATTATTATTATTGTTTGGTTCGTCGTAATAAAAATACGATTAAAATTTAAGTTATTCAAAACAGCGTAATTGACTTTAAGCCGAAATCAATTCCGCTAAAAAAAGATGAAGAAAAAAATAAATATAAATATCTTTAATTATGCTATTAATTATTATTTTTATTTAATTTATATATTTAAAATATAATAAAAATTAATTATTTAAGTTTTGATTCTTTTTTTCGCTCTCAAAACAAACATGCACTAAGTATAAAAAATAATACAAATTTAAAAAATTACTGTAACTTTAGAACTTCCCCAACACTTCTAATAAAATATGGAGGATTCTGCCAATGCTATATAACTAGTGAAACCAACTATTGCTAGTTGAATGAATATTTTTGTGTACAATATTTAAATTAAAAATCAGTTGATATTCGAGATCCGAGTTCGAAACTTAGTTGCTTTACGTTTTCAACTAAATTTATTTAAAAATAAACGAAACGAATATCATTATTTATTATCTCATAAAAAAGTGCTCATAAAAATTTGCAGATTTCAAATTTACAAAATTCTTACATGCACTTTTAGTATTTGAAAATAGGATTTGTTACTCAGATTGCCATTAAAGCCTTCGAATTTTTAAATATTAGAATAATATATATACACCAGGTTCGTTACAGGAGCCCATGAGTATGAGTAAGCTCCCAAAAGTAAAAAATAAAAAAAAAAAAAAAATTGGACTGTTATTGCACGTACGGCATTTATTTACATTTACATTTACATGAACACTAAATGCCGCAGCTCCAACCTGACAACTGTCCTGAGATTAAAGACGCAAAAGACTACACATACTTTATCGGCTACCGTGCACTTACTCACCTGCGCAGGTATAAAAGATTACGTAACCACCTACTACTACTACTACTACTGTACCTAGCATAAGTGAAATATGAATCGCCTGCATTAATTATATATTTCAAAAATTTGTGATATGAATTGTTGTGATTCAATCCAATAAATATTTCATTATTTTGAATATTATTCAGTTCAATTTAATCTTTCGTCATTTCGAACTTAACTAGACTTAACTTGACCTCCTTGTTAGGGACTTACAAAATTCTAGTCTAAGTCCCTAGCTCAAACCGACTTGGGCTTGTCAAGCTAGCCCAACCACATTTGTGGGAGGCAAAGAGACATTTAAAAGGTGAAGAGACTTACTACCACCACCATTAATGTCATGAGAATGCCAAGAGTCCACCATTAATGCCAATGGAATGCCAAGGGTCATGGCTTGTATATAGGCTAGTGTATGAGTTGTACATAAGCCTATAAATAGGGGAGTTGGCTAAGGCCAAGGGGAGAACAAGTGTGAGTTGTTTAACAAAAACAAGAGAGAGTTGTATCTTATAGGGATTATTTTCTAAGTAAAGAGTGTATTTAGTTTTTTCTGCGGAACCACTACTCTTTTCTCTTTTTTCTACTTTTACATTTAGTGGTAGGGCGCGAAGGTCTAGGCTAGCAAATAGAGAGCAAGACTTGCCCTCTTCGAGCAGGAAGACGGGCGCCGCACGGATTTTTGCTAGGCGAAAAGCTTAAGTTCGTGACATCCTGCTACACAACATGATACTGATGTCTTTAAATCAATAAAAAATCTTTACAGTCTATAGCTATTTTAAATTTAGGCATTATATTTTTTATTTTTTTAAACATTAATTCTATCTAATTTAATATATTGATATTAGAAATCTTTTTTCACTGTCAGGATTGGTTAACTTATAATACATCAAAATTATTTCTAATTTTTTATTTTTTTTATTGTCAAATACGTATTTCGGATGAAAAAATTGGTATGAAATTACTAATTTTAATTGTTAATATTTCTCGTGCATTGCGCAGATTATATGCCTAGGCAGATTTATTAAAAAAAGAAAAAAAAAATCTTCTAAATATAGATCACTTATATTTTATATAGAAATTATATTGCATCTAAACTGTACAGTGATGTGGTGGACCGGGTGCACCGAACACTTTTTCCTGTAATGCGTGGCACGTCGCTCTCGACGTGGGTCCCACCGATTTGCCATTTGGGAGCGCGCGAGTTTGGTGGCGAAACTTTTGGGTGGCCGCGTCAGTTTCACCGTAACTCAGTTCCCGCCAAAAGCGGTCATTTTTCCAAATAAGCCCTTCTTGTTTTTATTATTATTATTATTTTTTCTGTAACGATACTCATACATTCTTTTAAAATAGGAAAATGCTATATGTACACCCGTAAGGGGTGTACATCTCACACCCCCACCCATCTAAGGATGGGGGTGTGATGATGGATCACTTGATGTGACCCGTAAAAAATATCGCCATCATTAAAATAATGAAGATGTATGATATACACTCCTTCGGAATGTACATGTAGCATAAAATATATGTAGTTTACGTCCCATTCATTCTAATATATATAGAAACGAATTCAAATAATATTTTTCTTTTTTTTTTTGGCTTGTTACTTTGCATCTACACCCTTGAGCTCCTTCACTATTGGACTCTCGCCCTCGGCATAGCACGCGTATCTTCGATGGGTCCCACACAGAATATTTTCCTGTATGAAGCTTTATGTTTGGCTACTATGTATCCATGTAGCTTTAAATTTTTATGTGAAAATATAAAATAATTAGATTTCGGATTAGAGATTTCGAATATCAATTATCAAATTTTTTATCACTTATATTAGAAACGCAGAAAATATTACTTTAAATATATATATATATATATATATACACACACACACAAGTAACTAGTGCAATGCACAGAGTTATAACAATATATTTCTAAAATATTTTTAAAATAATATTATTTTTTTTAATATTATAATTTATATGTAATATAATTTTATGAATGTTAATAAATAAAATTTCAATTTGTTTTTAAGTTGTAAAAATGATAAAAATATTTCAGTGTTATATATTGTTTACAAAATACTAAAATTATTTTTTTATTTTGACTTTAAAACAAAAAAGCTATCTCAAATAATTGTTTACAAGTGAAAAAACAATCACAAACTAAAATCAATCTAAATTTTGTACACCATAAGAAGTAAAGTCAAAACTCTTAGACAATCATTACTACAACAAAATTAGATTAAAGAGACACATCTTTGTGACACTTTGTACAAGTGTTCTATTTATATTTCATCTATATCCAAAATTAGATTATAGAGACACACTTTTAGAACAAATTACAATAATGTGTCGCTATACACCCTAGCGATTGCACATATACCGACACTAATTATAAGTGTCGGTATTTTTACTAGTGATATTTTTATCAAATTTTAGAAACACTAAAAAGTGTTGCTATAGTATAGTTTTGTTGTAGTGCATTATTTTTATGATTATAAGAATGAAAATAAATTTATTAAGTAAATTTTATAGATGTGCAATCAAACCATAATACAATAACTAGAAAGTAAGAAAATACTATATATATATATATATATATATATATATATATATATATATATATATATATATATATATATATATATATATATATATATATATAGCATAGGGCTACTATACTCTTATGTGTATAAACTCCTTTATACTCATAACGTTTTCGCCTTTGGATGAAGGAATGTGAGGTTAGGATGATAGTGGTCCCCTAGGGTTTAGTAGTCGGATATATATATATATATATATATATATATATATATATATATATATATATATATATATATATAATTGAGCTCATATGTTTTTAAAAGTACCATGTCATTGGTGCTTGTAGATTTTTAGCTCTTCAATGAGAAAATGTGCTCTTAGGATTATAGTCGGTCATTTGGGTTTAATGAGTGTTTGTTGGAATAGTATGATCTAAAAAATAAAATTAGTTAAAAAAATATATCTAACGGTAGAAAACTTACAAGCATAAATTATTTGATACTTTTACAAATATAGCAGTCAGACTATATATATATATATATAAAGAAGTTAATTACTATACTATCGATAGTACCAAGCACTTGATACTATTGAATTTTCGGCTTTTAGATGAAGGAATGTTCGGTTAGGATTATAGTGGTCCCCTAGGGTTTAGTGGGTTGTTGGTAAAATAGTATAAACTCTATGAGACCACTATAATTCTAACCGCACATCTCTTCATCCAAAGGTTAAAAATGCAATAGTACCAAGCGCTTGAAATTATTGATTGTATAGTAGCCGGACTATATATATATATATATATATATATATATATATATATATATATATATATATATATATATATATATATATATATATAGCTATACTCTTATGAGTATAAATCCCTTTATACTCATAATTTTTTTACCCTTGGATGAAGGAATGTGTGGTTAGGATGATAGTGGCCCCCCTAGGGTTTACTAGGTTGTTGGAAAAATAATATAAATTTTAGGAACTACTATAATCCTAACCGTACATTTCTTCATCCAAGGGATGAAAATTTATGAGTACAAAAGGATTTTACTCATAAGAGTATAGTAGCCGGACCCTATATATATATATATATATATATATATATATATATATATATATATATATATATATATATATATATATATATATATATATAGTGGAGCTTATATGTTTTTAAAAACACAAGACAATACTTGCTTGTGAATTTTTTACCATTAGATTTGTATTGCGATTAGTGATTTTGTAAAGTCAACTAAAGAGAAAAAAAGATAAAGTAAAAAGTACAAATCCCAAGACGAATTCAATGAAAAAAAATTCACAAATTGTTTTGTGCTTTTGAAAACATATAAGCTCTACTATATATATATCACTACAACAAAATTATGTTATAGCGACACTTTTAAATATTTCTAAAATCTGAAAAAAAATGCCGCTAGCAAAAATATCGACACTTAGTATTAGTGTTGCTATATGTGCCGTCGCTAGGGTGTATAGCGACACATTTTTGTAATGTGTCCCAAAAATGTATCTCTATATCCTAATTTTGAATATATAAATGGAATATAAATAGGACACTTATACAAAAGTGTCATCAAAATGTGTCCTTATAACCTAATTTTGTTGTAGTGTGTATATATATATATGTGTGTGTGTATATATGTATGTATATATGTATATATATGTATGTATGTATATGTATGTATGTATGTATATATATATATATATATATATATATATATATATATATATATATATATATATATATATGTATATATATATACATAAATATATGAATACATACATACATATACATACATATGAATACATACATACATATGTGTGTGTATATATATATATAAATATATATGAGTTCGGCTACTACACAATTAATAGTACCAACTTATTGGTACTATCAAGTTTTCTACCCTTAGCTCAATCCTTTTGATCATTTTCATCCGTTAGATTTTACTATTTTCCAACCGCCTATTAAACCCAAGGAGCCCACTATCATCTCAACCACATATTTTTTTATCTAATGGTTAAAAATTTAATAGCACCAATAACTTGGTACTATTAATAGTATTCCAGCCTAGCTATATATATATATATATATATATATATATATATATATAGAGAGAGAGAGAGAGAGAGAAAGAGCGCGCGCTAGATTGGAATGCTATTAATAATATCAAGTCATTTATGCTATTAAGTTTTTAACCGTTAAATTAAAAGATGTGTGATTGAGATGATAGTGGGCTCCTTGGGTTTAATGTGTGGTTAGGAAAATAGTAAAATCTAACAGGTGAAAATAATTAAAGAGTTTGATTTAAGGGTAGAAATTTGATAGCGCATCAAATGTTTGGTGCTATCGATAGTATAGTAGCCGGACTCTCTCTCTCTCTCTCTATCTATACCTCTATATTATTTCTCTTATTTTACTGCCACGTGGCAAAATATTAGAGATTAGAGAGGTTCAATTTTTTTTTTTTCATTTATTAGCATTACAAACTTAATTATTGTCTCCATAGTTTGAGATTTTTTTTTTTACGAGTTATTTACTCTCTCTTTTATTTCTTACATCACAACCCCTCATCTTCCCAACCTCTCCGTCATATTAATTTTCATACAACCCCTCATCTTCCCAACCCCTCCTTTATTATTATTTTTTTTTTACGAGTTATTTACTCTCTCTTTTATTTCTTACATCACAACCCTTCATCTTCCCAACCTCTCCTTCATATTAATTCTCATGTTTTTAGATGAGTGGCGCATTCTCCATAGTTTGAGATATTTTTTTTTTTTTTTTTACGAGTTGTTTACTTTTTTTTTTATTTCTTACATCACAACTCCTCATCTTTTCAATCTCTTCTCATTGTAAGGTAAATGGTGAGTTCTTTTACGTTAACTTGGTTTGTAGTTTGTAATATTCATATTGTATTTTCTTTCTATTTTTTTTTTTCTTTATGAGAAATTACAATCAAATTTTACTAATTTTTTTGATTTCTTTTCATTTTCTTTTTTGTTATAATTATGCAGAGAAGGGACATGCGGAGACAGCGAGGATCAAAAAGAAATATTGATAGATATTTGTAAGAGTTTCATTTTTTTTTCATTTTGATTTATCCTAATGTTTTTTCTTTATCACATTATTTTTTATTTTTATTGAATTTTCCTTAATTATTTTTTTGATTATTTTATTTTTTTAAATTTTAATTATATTATATTAATCCTCAATAATATCATATAACACTTGCTACAATCGCTATATATTTCACCCCTTATTTTTTTTCTAGCTGAATAAATTATAAGACGTATGTGTCCTATGGAAAATTTGCAATGAATTTTTACATTAAAACAAAGTCATTTAAATATTTTACATCAAATAAATTATACATTATTTTATTTTAAAATATTAATCTTTCTAATTTTTTTTTTTTTGTGAAAAATTACAATCAAATTTGACTAATTTGTTTAACTTTTTTTTTTGTTATACTTATACAGAGAAGAAACGTGCGAAGGCCGTGAGAATTAGAAAGAAATACGCATATAGAATTTCTGTATGGATTTCAATTTTTCTTTGTTCTAGGGTTTGTTTCTTGATTACATTATTGTTTATTTTTGCTGAATTTTATTTAATTGTTCTTTCGATTATTCTATTTTATTTTCAATTTTATTTTTTTTTCAATATTTTGATTTCAAGATTAGATTTTTCTACATGTGATTTATTTAATTATTCATTCATATTTGCTCATTGCAGTGTAAATAGCAATGAGTTTTTTTAAGTTAGAATATGTACTTGATTGTAGTTTGCAATATTCATATTGTATTATTATTATTTTTTTTTATTTTTTTCTTTGTGAAAAATTACAATCAAATTTGTTGTTTGATTTTTTTTTTTTTTTTTTGCTATAATTATGCAGAGAAGAAACATGCGGATGCGCGAGAATTAAAAAGAAGTACTTAGATAAAATTTCTTAAGAGTTTCAAATTTTTTTTTTTGATTTGTCTTGGGATTTATTTTTCTATGATATTGTTGTTTATTTTTGCTGTTATGTTTAATACTTAATTAATCAGAATTAGAATATATAGATGGTTTAGAAAAATTTAGTTAGTTATTGTGGTAAATTTTGACGACTTATTATTCAAATCATCTATTTTTACTGCTCTTTCAATTGGTATTTATCGAGCATATTATTATAGTCGACGCGTTTGTATATTGTTTCTAATAACAATTCACTGAGATTTGAACTTCACACTAAAATATTTTGATATTTATAATTTTTTATATTTTATCGTTATTGATTCAAAATAGCTATCCGCCGCAACGCGCGGGTAACTTCAATAGTATATATATATATATATATATATATATATATATATATATATATATATATATATATATATATATATATATATATATATATATATATATATATATATATATATATATATATAATAAAGATAATTAATTGTAATTGTACTTTCTTCAAGTATACATGTAAATACCAACCAGAAAAACTGATGTAAAATTTTGAGAAAGAAAGAGTTAAAAATCAAAGGAAATTAATTGTTGGCCTTTATATTATGCAAATAGAAAAAAAAAAATTGTGATCATGAAATTTACTTATCTTACTTTTCAACAAAAACTAACTATACTGAGGCCATGACCATCCCAACAATTCCTTTTTAGCGATGAAAGAATATGATAAATATTTAGTTATTTAAATTAATATAGTAACCTATATTGAGAAAGCAAAATGATTTTAAAGTTTAAATAAAGTTTTTTCTCTTATAAGTAATTGTTAATGACTATTAATTTTGTTTTTTAATTTTAATTAGAATGTAAAATGAAAAGATTTAAGTTTTAAATTTTAGCAATTAACATAAATTGGAAGCTCGCTATGTGGCAGCTTGTGGTTCATCTTGGAACCATACTTCCAATATTATATATATATATATATATATATATATATATATATATATATATATATATATATATATATATATAATAGATCTTATATATTTTTAAAAGTATAAGATCATCCATATTTATAAATTTTTTATCATAAATTTGTATTAAGATTTGTGCAATTGTAACTTTTCTCTCTTTCTCTCTCCTTAATTGTCTTACAATAATGCGGATCCCAATACAAATTTTATGATGAAATATTTATAAGTATGAATGACTTTTTACTTTTGAAAGTATATAAGCTCTACCCCCTCTCTCTCTCTCTCTCTCTATATATATATATATATATATATATATATAGAGAGAGAGAGAGAGAGAGAGGGTAGAGCTTATATACTTTTAAAAGAACAAGTCCATCCATACTTGTAAATTTTTTATCATTGGATTTGCATTAAAATTTGTGTTTTTTATTTTTTCTTTCTCTCTCTTTAGTTGACTTTACAATAAAATAAATCCCAATACAAATCTAATGTTAAAAAATTCACAAGCATAAATTGGCTTATACTTTTAAAAATATATAAGCTCTACTATATATATATATATATATATATATATATATATATATATATATATATAAAATTAAGTTTCTATGCTTGTAAAAGAAAAAGTTATTGGTGTTTATGAGATTTTAGCTCTTTGATGTAGGAATTGTTGTTATGATAATAGTGGGTCCCTAGGGTTTAGTAAGCGGTTGGTAGAATAGTATGATCAAAGGGTGGAATTAGTTAAAGAGTTTGCTATAATGGTGAAAACTTTATAAGCACAAAGTGTTTGGTGCTTTTAAAACCACCCAGCCGGACTCTCTCTCCCTCTCTGTATATATATATATATAGAGAGAGAGAGAGAGAGAGAAAGAGAGTAATGTTTCTATCAGGGACGAAGTCTGAATTTAATCTTGAGGGGGCCAAAATATATTTAAATAAAAATTTTAGCACATAAATATAATTTTATCTAATCAATTTTTTAAAAAAATATTATTAATTTAATAATTAATGTAAAAATATTAAAATTAATTTTTAATTACAGACATTTAATTTTTAATTATTTTATTTATATTATTATATTCAAATAACTATAAATTTTACCAAATCTAATAGTAATTCAGTTAGCAATCGATCGAATTCTCAGTATTTTTAATAAATAAAATTATAACATTTAATGATTATTAGATCAAAGAGCTATTAAATTTAATATAATATTTTATTTTATTAAATAAAATAGCTCACTGGGTAAAAATTTAAAAAAAAATAAAAAATAAAAAATTTGGAGTTAAAAAATGTATTTCAAAATACCTTATAAGTATGCGAGTTTTAATATATTTTTACCTATTTAAAATATATACAGAGAAGAATAAAGAAAGTTATATTGGCACAAAAAATAAATTAAGCAAATATTAAAAAACTGAGGTGGGCTATAGCTATCTAAAAAAAAACTGTTAAATTAGTACTTAGGATTAATAAGTAATATTAAAAGGTTGAGGGAAGCCATGGCCACTTTGGGTCTTAACATAGTTTCGTCCGGACTCCTATACTATTGATAGTATTAATTAAAGCTTTACTACTATAGACTTTTTGATTCTTGAATGAAGATGTGCGGTTAGGATTATAGTGGTCCTCTAACACTATCAAGAGTATATATATATATATATATATATATATATATATATATATATATATATATATATATATATATATATATATAAGTTATGAGTACAAAAAGATTTAATTATATTCATAAGAGTATAGTAGCCGTACGCTATATATATATAGGGTCCGGCTACTATACTCTTATGATTAAAAAAATTTTGTACTCATAAGTTTTCATCCCTTGGATGAAAGAATGTGCGGTTAGGATGATAGTGGTCCCCCTAGGGTTTACTAGGTTGTTGGGAAAATAGTAAAATTTTTAGGAACTACTATAATCCTAACCGCACATTCCTTCATCCAAGGGGTGAAAACTTATGAGTACAAATTTTTTTTACTCATAAGAGTATAGTAGCCGGACTCTCTCTCTCTCTCTCTCTCTCTCTCTCTATATATATATATATATATATAGAGAGAGAGAGAGAGAGAGAGAGAGAGGAGTAGAACTTATATACTTTTAAAAGTATAAGCCATTTTATTCTTGTGAATTTTTTATCATTAGATTTATATTGAAATTTGTGCTATTATAAAGTTAATTAAAGAGAGAAAGAAAAAGTATAAAACACAAATTTTAATACAAATTTAATGGTAAAAAAATTTACAATCATGGACTTCTGCTTTTAAAAGCATATAAGCTTTACTCTATATATATATATATATATATATATATATATATATATATATATATATATATATATATATATATATATATATCATGATGGGCTAACTTCAGCAGTTCTTTTTTTATTTTTTATTGTTGTTGTTGCAACAAATCGATCAAAGAGAACAAGCTAGAGAATGCTTTTTCGGAGCTCAAATTCTAAGTTTTATTTTCCAACATATATATATATATATATATATATATATATATATATATATATATATATATATATATATATATATATATAATTATGAACTTTTTTATTTATCAAATATTTGTTTTTAAATGATAACTATAGATAAAAGGCAATGCTATACATACACTTCTAAACTAGAAGGTAAATCTTATACCATATTTATTCAAGTGCTCTTATTATCTTATTAGTTTTATCAAAAAAAAAATAACTAAAATTATCTTTTAATTTTTGTCAATCTTAGAATTTGAGAAAGGTAAGATTCTTATACTTTTATATATGTTGATGTAGATATACATGTAGCGTTTTCTATACTTAAAATTTGAGTCGAAGTAGGCCAAACAATTAAGTAAGTAAGGTTAAACAAGATTTCATTAGTATTTTGTGAAAAGAAAGAAAGAAAGAATGCATAGAATAATTAATGGAGAGGGAGGGCCCCGGGAGAGTGGTTTAGCATCTCGTGGATGCCCCAGCGTACGTCTTACACATTCTGAATCGCTTCTGAAAGTGACACTTCATGGCCACCCACGTCTCTCTCTCTCTCTCTCTCTCTCTCTCTCTCTCTCTCTCTCTCTCTCTCATATTTTTAAAAGTATAAAACTAAATATACTTACAATTTTTTACCATACAATTTGTATTAAAATTTGTGCATATTAAGATTCGTATTATTATTATTTTTTTTTAGTTTACTTTTAATTAATAGTACAAATCTTGCTAATTCTATAATAAAAATTTATAAATATATTTAAATTTGTACTTTTGAAACTATATAATCTCTCTCTCTCTCTCTCTCTCTATATATATATATATATATATATAGTTCGGCTATTATACTAGCTCCAAGTATTTGGTGCTATCAAATTTTCTAGTCTTAGATCAATATCTTTAATCAATTTTACTAGGTAGATTTTACTATTTTTCCAACCACCTATTAAAACTAAAGGACCCACTATCATCTAAACCACACATTTTTTAATTTAATGGTTAAAAACTTAATAGCACCAATGATCTGGTGCTATTAATATTATTCCACCCTAGCTATATATATATATATATATATATATATATATATATATATATATATATATATATATATATATATATATATATATATATATATATATATATGCCGCTATGCTATCGATAGCACCAAGCACTTGGTGCTATTAGATTTTTAGCTTTTGAATTAAAGGATGTGTGGTTAGGCTCATAGCGGGCCTCTAGAGTTTAGTGGGTGGTTGAAAAAATAGTATGATCTAAGAGGTAGAAATGATCAAAGAGGTAGATCTAACGGTGAAAAACTTGGTAACACAAAGTGCTAGCTTTTGAATTAAAGGATGTGTGGTTAGACTCATAGTGGGCCTCTAGAATTTAGTGGGTGGTTGAAAAAATAGTATGATCTAAGAGGTATAAATGATCAAAGAGGTAGATCTAATGGTGAAAAACTTAGTAACACAAAGTGTTTTGTACTATCGATAGCATAATAGTCGAAATATATATATATATATATATATATATATATATATATATATATATATATATATATATATATATATATATATATATCTTTACTTGTATGGTTGCGTCCACTAACTCTCTCTCTCTCTCTCTCTCTCTCTCTCATAGGCATATACAGGGACAAATAATTACTTTATTTTGTGGATTATTTTGAGTTTGTTATTTAATCTTTTAAAATTTTAATGTAATTCTCATAACTATAAAGTTATTAAATTAATTAATTAATTTAAATTTTGAAGTTAAAATGTTGTTAACTATTTCAAATCAATTTCAAATTAAAATTCTGGATAGTATAATCAAAATTTTGAATGGTTGTGGATAGGTGACTCAAAAATCAATATAGCCCATATATAATTCAAGTTTGTATGTTTTTGTTTTTATTTTTTTATTTTGGCATGGCTTAATGTTTCATTTATAGGAAATTTTGAACTTGATCTCGATATATTGCAGTAGATAAGATTCGTTCCAATATATACATAGAGTTCGACTAGAATACTATCGATAGTACCAAACAATTTGTGCTACTAAGTTTTTCTAACTTTTGGATGAAAAAATGTGTTGTTGGAATTATAGTGATCCCTTAAAATTTTTACTATAAAACCAACCACCCACTAAACCTTAAGGGATCACTATCATCCTAACAACACATCCTTTAATCCAAGGGCTAAAAAATTAGTAGCACCAATGATTTGGTGCTATCGATAATATTCCAGCATATATATATATATATATATATATATATATATATATATATATATAGAGAGAGAGAGAGAGAGAGTCCGACTGCTATGCTATCAATAGCACCAAACATTTGATACTACCAAATTTTTCACCTTTAGATCAACTCCATTAATCATTTCAACGGTTAGATCATACTATTTAACCAACCACCCACTACGTACTTCCTAGGGGACAACTATCATCGTAACCGCATATTTCTTCATCTAAGAATAAAAAACTTGGTAGCACCAAGTGTTTGTGCTATTAATAACATAGTAGCCTAGTTATATATATAGAGAGAGTAGAGCTTATATATTTTAAAAGCACAAGCTCAACCATGCTTGTGAATTTTTTATCATTGGTTTTGTATTGAAATTTGTGCTATTGTAAAGTCAACTAAAGAGAGAGAAAGAGAAAGTATAATTGCACAAATCTTAATACAAATCTAATGATAAAAAAATTCACAAGAATGGTTGGACTTGTGCTTTTAAAAGTATATAAGCTATATATATATATATATATATATATATATATATAGAGAGAGAGAGAGAGAGAGAGAGAGAGAGAGAGAGAGAGTCCGGCTACTATACTGGTACAAGTACCAAACAATTGGTGCTTGTAAGTTTTCTCCCGTTAGATTTTCAAGGATTAAAAACCTACAAGTACCAATAACTTGGTACTTTAAAAATATAGGAGCTCATATATATATATATATATATATATATATATATATATATATATATATATATATATATATATATATATATATATATATATATATATATAGTCCGGCTACTATACTATTAATAGTATGAAGTCATTGGTGCTATTAAGTTTTCTACTCTTAGATCAATCTCTTTGATCATTTTCGCCCGTTAGATTTTACTATTTTTTCAACTACCTATTAAACCCAAGGGGTCCACTATCATTTCAACCACATATTTTTTAATTCAATGGTTAAAAATTTAATAGTACCAATGACTTGGTACTATTAATAGTATTCCAGCCTAGCTCTATATATATATATATTGCTCTTCCACTTGTGTCAGTTTCATGTTCTCTGGTGAACTTATACATACTACCACAGGTATATATATAATGCACGTACTGATGGTGCTTATTCATATAGTTAAAAGAGTCACTATAGAATTACTTAAGATGAAAGTAATGTAAAATGTGTTGGATACTGCTGAGAACAAGCAGCTTAAATTTTTCCAATAAACTATAGTTTTACATGATATTATAATAGAATGTTGCGAGTTCCAACCCCGCTAGCTAGGCTTCCAGCCTTAATTAATTTATTTTCGCTCATTTAATTTAAATCTAGGCCGTAATCTCAAATTTCACTAGATTGCTAATCTAAATTAATTTCCTATGATTAATTAAAGACCATTCTTTTTTATGAGCATTATATGATAATATGGTCATTTTTATTATTGACATATAGATAAATCTAGATAGCATGCTAGAATGCTATTAATAGTACAAAATCATTAGTGTTATTAGGTTTTCGACCGTTAGATGAAGAGATGTGCAGTTAGGATGATAGTAGTCCTCTAAAATTTAGTGGGTGCTTAGTAGAATAGTATGATCTCAGTGATGAAAATAGTCAAAATGTAGATTTAACGACAGAAAACTTGATAGCACCAAGTATATAGTAGCCGAGCTCCTAATAACTGACTAAAATATATTCGGTTTAATGAATTTGATATGCGCATGCATGTAACTATAGTCCTGTGTGCAAAAAACTTGATATCGCAAAGTACTTTGTGCTATTGATAATACACATAATAGCACTAAGAAAATTTGATAACACCAAGAACTTTGTGATATTGATATATAGTATAGCAGCTGGGCTCCTAATAACTAACGAAAATATATTTGGTTTAATGAATTTGATATGTGCATGCATGTAACTGCAGTATCAAAAGGCAACCAACTACTGTTTACTAATATACATATATAGGGACACACAACAATTAATACAAGGAAATGCATTGTACGTCTTATTAGTTATAGCAAAGGATCATAAAATGTCTTACCTTGGAAAAAGGTTGAAACAAGCGTGCGTACAATTAAAGCCGATCCATTGTACATTGGTCCTGATATATATCACACGGACTAATTAACATTTCCACTTTTGCATAATATGAATCTGAAATAAAGGCAGTACTGGCATAGTGTTTCAGAATTAGGATTTCATACTTTTGACTTGTTGGGCAACAAACAAGTTCAATAATATATAGTTTAGTACACAAGATAGAGCATCGAGGTGCAACTAATTATTATTATAATCTTCTCAATAGAAACCCTTCGCCTTTTACGGTGCTGGTGTAGCAATGGCCTCATCCAGCTTTACTTGCTTATTGCTATCAAGGGTTAGCCCAAAATGGATATGTGGAAAATGTGCCCACTGCAAATTAAGTAGCAACTGATTGTTCAAATTTATGATTTTTTTTTTTTAAAAGTAAAAATTATTGCAGCATATATAATTCATGCACGTAAATCGATGACAGTACATAGAGACCACAATGAAAATAAAAATAGCAATAGAATTTCAAATGAGAGAGAGAACTACTAATCTTGTCCTCTATGAAGGGCAAAATATATGGAGCTAATTTTGATATTGATAATAAAATTAATAAATCTGATTATTATTCACTCATTAAATTTAATCAAATTTAAGAAATCTAATCTGTCTCTATTTAAGATGACTCATTAATGTTACTTCTTTGAAGTAGAGTAAGGTGTGATACTAGCTATTTTGTGAATGAAATGGTAATTATTGCGAAAGAACCAAAGTAGTACTGCATTTAACTAATTATCATTTTGAGAATCGGTGCAATAATTGAGTTGCTTTGAAGTTAGGACATGGGAGATGGTGACATAGAATGACTGTAATGGCAGTAGTCCGTACATCTACATTTAAAATTGTTTCCAAGAAGAGGCAAGTTTAAATGACCATGATGTGATTGTACATGAGGCATTGCACATGCAAGGTGTGTTCAATGTACAAAAGGGATAATGATATTTACACAAGAGTAAAACTTATATGCTTTTAAAAGAATAAATTTATATATTTATAAATTTTTTATTATTAAATTTTTATTGAAATTTTTATTTTATAATTTATTTTTTTTTTCTCTTTAGTTGACTTTACAAAAATACAAATTTCAATGCAAATTCAATAGTAAAAAATTTACAAGCTTGAATGGACTTTGTGCTTTTAAAAGCATATAAGCTTTACTTTTTAAACAATGCTTTAGCTATAAAATGGAATATATATCTTATATCTATTATATTTTAGGATTATAATTTTATTATCTGTCACAGTATTATTTTTTTTCAATTTTACTAAAAATTATTTAAACTTTCGTGAACTCTAGAATGAAAAGATATAAAATTTATACCTTATTTTTGGGGTGTACTAGTAATATTTTTCATGATTATTTTGGTGACCTTGTTATTCGCTGCCGCATGAAATGGTGAACATTCAAATGCTATCAGATTAATTAAGAGCTAACTTAAACATTTTATATCAAAATTAATTATCATGTACAATCACATAAAGGGAGAGAGGGGGGCGGTGTCGGGTCATAATTGATACTTAATTTCTCTTGGATATCCACGCTAAAGCATCTTGGTTAATTGAATGGTCTATAACACTACATATAATGTTAATATATTTAAAAATCCTAAATTAGAAGAGCAATACTATCTATAGATCTTTTAGTACAGGGGTAAAGCTTACACCTTGGGATCCTTGTGATCCATATTCCTTCATTTGTCTTATCAATTTTTTTTTTTTTTTAACTAAAATCTAAGAGGGGTTTTATCAACCCTGGATGTAGCCGTGTAAAATTTATAACTCTACGGGGGGTGTATATATAGGTAGCATTTTTTGAATCAAAAGAGTAATGCTACTCGTATACCTAATAGTATAGGTGTAACTAAATTAATCTTATTAAAACTTGCAATGCTAGATACACAACCACTTTTTGGTTGTAATCTTACAACTCATCTATCCAGAGACCCATTTTTTTCACAAGTCATATCATTCCTCTCTTTTTTTTTTCTAATACTAAAATCCAAAAATGATTGTATCAATTTTAGAAGGAGATTGTCAACTCTATGATAGAGGATTGTAGTCTTACAATCCTTTTTGGTTTATAAGCATAATATTTATCTACTAAAGCAAAGGTTATTTATGATTGAGTCCTCAATTGAGAGTACATATATACTATTAATCTTGCTCTAGACTGTTAGGAGCAAATAACACCTAACTATTTGAATCGTTCCATAGTTGTTGAATCCCGGATAAGTTCTTTATATCGAATGCTAAAATTGTCACTTTTAAGACTCAGCCTAACATTTAGTATCACTCACTATCTTGTACCTGTGGGGGGTAAATATTCCTGATAAAGTATCTTTAATTAGTGTGAAAGGATATCAACTATTAATTTATCCATTTTGATACAACTCTATCTTTATTTCACATATAAGTATGATCTATGGCCCCTATAAATTTGATCAAGAGTATTTGTACTTGGATTGATAACAGCTCATAACTAAAGCCAATAGATACTTCCATATCTATCTAATTCTTGGTCTCTTAAAATTATTGAATTAGATATGTCTTTTAACACCATTTTGGCTAGTTTTTTAGGATAGACTTAATAAGAATGCAATATACCATCATCTTAGACAGAAAATCCATAAACTCATTCTTCTTTTCTTACTCATCTACACTAACTCAAATATGATCAAATGGATCATAGATATTGGAAAAAGACTATAAGCGATATAAGGATCATCAATTGGTACATGTGAAGTCGGATGATGCGAGTTGGAGGAAGCATATGAGGAAAAAGTATTGGTCGAAACATTTCTTGGTCCACAAAATTATAGGTGAAGGATGAACAAATGAGCAAGAAGACAATAAATCATGTTTCATTAATCATTTGGTAGTTTCTGGCTTCTCAAGACGGGGCATCGATCGCAATGAAAGGAATAGAAGACGAGGATCAAATAGAAGGTTGCTTAAAGAAATATTTTGGAGACATCTTTTTCTAACCTCACTGCCATATTCTACTTTACAATATTTTGTACCTTAGGGTATGAACTTTAATACCTAGAAATTTACATAGTCTAGATTTATATAGCCCCTTCGAGCTTGTGGCTTAACAGTCGATAGCTCGGCCTAAGCCTTGATAGTTAAAATGATATTGTTGTATTAATGAATGTCATATAAGGAAACTGAAACTTTAAAGTTATGAAGTTATGTATAGTAGCATCAATGACCTTTAACTATATAGTAACTTAGTTATATATATATATATATATATATATATATATATATATATATATATATATATATATATATATATATATATATATATATATATATGAAGTAATGAACTATATGTAACATTATGAACACTAATACTTACGTTCTTTGCTGCAGCGCTGAATGCTTCCCTATGGCTAATGTCGGGATTATTAGCCTTTATCCTTTGTATCTCCTCCCTGTAAAACTTCCACGGTTAATTTGATATTCTAAAGCACAATAAGTAGGAGACAAGAAATTAAAAGGGTTATTTTGGAAAACTCACTTGATAAATCTGTTGTAAGCAGAAGGAACACGCTGTCTCTTCTCTGGGGCTGCATAAGAAAAACATACGAAAGTAAAATATTAGATAAAAAATTACTATCGTTGATGTTCAATATTGAGTGGACTTCTAATTAAGCACCCAATAAAAAAAAGTACGTAACATGATGAAGTAAAAAAGCCATAATATATTGCGGATGGATAAAATTATGTTTTTGAAAGGTCAAATTTCCATAATATAATGCTAGCTAGACTCTTTTCAGTTTTGCGCTACTATAAATGTCTTATTTACACATTGACTCTTATTAATAAGAAACTCTATGAATAGCTGTGAGAGCAAACTCAGAAAAGGGAAAAAAATCTGCTTCTTGTTTCATGTCACGTCCTATTGGCTGCTTTAATGCAGATAAATTGCTTTTTCCCAAAAAATAGAAAAGCAATAAAAGTTAGTTGCTATTCTGTGATGGCATTAAGTATACAGAGAAGCTGTGCAAGCTCTCAGAAAATGTTTGTTATATCAATATCCACACAACTCCCCATTGCTTCTCTATGGCCTTTCTCAGTAAACAAATTAAAGTATTGCGCATATATAGACATGTGACCTATTTCCACTAATAGCTAGAGTAGCTAGTAGGTAAGTTTTGTTAGACATGCCTTGAATTCTGAGCTACAAGTTTTTCTAATTTTATTTTATTTCGGTCAATCCATTAAGTTAAGTTAGAATTATTCTTAATCTTATTAAAATTATTTCTATTCTTATTGAGTTTTAGTGACTAATAAAAATATATTCTTTATTTTATGTACTGATATGGCCGATGACAGAGGGCATGTAATGTATTTTGGAACTAAGATTTTTTGAGAGAGACAATTTGTTATACTCTTTTTTGGTTATAATAAGATTTTTTGGTCCATCTTCGTTCATGAATACAGGCTAATGGCTGGACCATGTAAATATTTATATACTTTATTTTTTTTTCTATTTTTTCTAATTTATTTTAAGAAATTTTGCACTCTACATGGAGGTCACAGGGCTAAGTCCCATTTAGAGCAGTATTCAGGGTAGGTCCCAATAATATTGCTCTTATTAAAACAGAAAAGAGAGATACAGTGATAGTTAACTGCAGAGAATCAAAGTTTGACCAAGACAAATGAGGAGTGATTGAGAATTTAATGAACTAATTTATAGGTAGCTAGATACAGATTTAAAAAACAGGAAAGAAAATTGAAATGCTGCAAGAAAAAAAATTGTTGATGCTTACGACGTATGGGTACCGTCGGTTGTTGCTTGCTTTGCATCGAGTACATGACTGCTGTCCTGTTACATTTTGAAGATGATCCATACTCCTTGCATTTATCATGAAAGCCAATATTATGAACCTGCAAATTCTCCCACCAACAAATTGAACAATCATTCGACTAGATCTAGTTTACCATTAATTTTACATTTATCTATATTAGTCGATGTTGTAGCTTAGAATCTTAAGAAAACTTCAGAGAGAGAGAGAGAGAGAGAGAGAGAGAGAGAGAGAGAGAGAGAGAAAGATAGTGAGTGAGAGAGAAAAGGGAGAGTCATCCTCTCTTCTTGCTATAATAAAAATGAAAGAAAAAATACTAGTTGAAAACTGTAAATGGATTTTTTTTTTTTGAAAAAATCAGTTGTATATATATATATATATATAGTTTGAAATATGTTTAATTTGCATATTAAATTCTTTTGTGGATTAAAAGTAAGCCTTATATAAAGTTATCAAACATGGGTTGGAAAAGGAACAAATGAGAAATAAATATACTAATTAATTGATATAAGGAACTTCAAAAAGTTTTTACTCGGGGATAAAACTCTTCGTTCTCAAACAAATGAAAAATTGAAATTAGGCTCTTTTATCATCTATACATTGCATAAATAAACGATATTGATTGGTAAACGCAGCTGAGAATACACAAGTTGTGTGCTCGGACACTGTATAACTTGGAATTAGTATTACTTTATAGGGTTCTAACCAAACTTTGAAAAATAGTAGAAATTTTATATTGGAATTTTCTTTTACCTGAACGTCTTGAAGAGGAAGTGACTGAAGAAAGGCTCCCATGTTCACGGACAACAGATTAGCACAATGACCGCATCGAACTGTTACGATGTTGAGTATATTGTTGTTGGGGACACTAACCTGAAGCATAAATTAACATGGCTGACCATTTTAAGAAATACTTAAATATTCCTAGTTAATTAGTAGCTAGTTGTCGCAAAATTTGCTCTCTATATAACATGAATACATCTATCTTATAATGAACATTCACAAGGATAAATCTCACAAGGAGATGCTTAATACAAAGCTCGAACTCATTTTGCTTGATTTCCGAATGATAAATAATAAACAGTGCACAAATTAATATATATCTGCATATGTATGTGAGTGTACAGTTGGAACATAGGTGTAATGTACGCATAGTATGTATAATAAATAAAACTAACTAAAGGTTCTAAAAGTATTACATATTGTTTCAGTGATAAAACAAGAGGAGATGAAAAAACAAAGAGAAATAAGAGGTGATGGAGGATAAGGAAAATGGAAAAGAGCTTTATATAGAGCAGGTAAAGAGTATTGGAATTGCAAAGAATAAATATAATTGATTCCTGAAAAACGGAATGCCAGTTTGGAAGAAGGAAACACTCTTTGTTATATATGGGGTGCACTTTTCTCATATAATAGGTTTAGTGTATTGCTTTTATCTCTACTCTTTGAATGGAATACCTTTTCATGTGCTACCTTTTATGATATCAAAACCTGGAGGCCCCTCCACACTCCTATCTCTGAAAGGGAAACAGGTATCTACTCTCTTGTGCACTCACTCCAAGATATGAGAATAAATACGAACCTATCTAAGGTGTATAGGCTTGCTAAAAAGGATAATTGCAATGTAAGAAATGAGAAGAAAGAGGGAGGAAATATATAATAAGACCCACCCATCTCATCTTTCCCTCTTCTTTCTGCACCCTTCTGACTCTTCTCTCTCTCTCTCTCTCTGGTCCAAAGTTCACAAAAGCAGGTAAAAAGCTACACCAACCTCAAGAGAGAAAAAAGAAGAGAAGAAAACGACATGACTAATAGACCCACTTCCACACCAGCAAAGATGTGTATGTGTGGTGGGGGTGTTGGGGGTATTCAGTGTTGGGGTAGAGAGAGAGAGAGGGAGAGAGAGAGGTTTGTTTTTCATGTTATTGCAATGATCAAGGAAGATGCAATGAGAAATTGTGGATATGTCATCTTCAAATAATCTCTCGCAATGTTGAATGAGTGCAAGGTATGTAACTCACAGAGAAATATATTTGAAAGCAGTTTCTAGGAATGCGTTGACTTTTGTTGCATTGTCCACAGGAATCCATGAAAGATAGGAAACTCCAAAATGTGAGTGACATCTAGTGGACCATGAAAAATAAAAGATCCCGAAGTAATTAAATCTCGAGTATGTAAAAATCAAATTTGGTAATATGGGAAGTTTCAAAGAGAAGAGTGGTTTGCTACATAATGATCCAAGCACTGGTTTGAATTCTATTTTACACAACTTTGATATATCGAGTTCAATATGGAAATGTACAGGAACAAGCTATCTCATACGTATTATTGACAAAGAGAAATTTATGATGCTTGGTAACTTGCATTATGTTTAGATATATAAAATTGAAGGAATATCATATTTTAAGATATAAAAATCATTAACTTCCTGTGTGATAGAATCCCAATAACATTTTCCTTCTACGTGAAAGTGATCATTTAAGAATTGAAAAAAAAAAAATGTAATTGTTTAAACAGAAGGAAAAGAAAAGAAAAGAAAAAAGTCAATTCACTGAAGATATAAGGGTTTTTTTGAGAATTAATAATGTTTGAAACTGTGCATGCTATAGAGTACTAAAACCACACCTTTTGTGTGGCCAGTTTCCTGAAACAATTAAACGATTTCATTTCTCTAAATAAATTGCCAATTAAAAGTTTCGAAAAATTATGCAACAATTAGAAAAAACTACAGAAATTAATTCAGCAATGAGGAACCAATATTTATCAAGCACAAATGTTATTATACGGATATTATTTTTTTTAAAGAGAAATATATGGAACTTTAATTAGTTCTTTGAAGATGTCAAGGCTAGACCTTATCAGCCCATTTTTTCCATAGAAAAAAAAAAAAAAAATCCTATCTGCCCATATTAACAAGTTCAAAAGTGTAAACCACTGCTACCTTCCTCTAAAAAAAAAAAAAGAAAAAAAAAAAAAGTGTAAACCACTCATAAAATCAAATCAAAGAGCTTTGATTTGAAGATCATAGATAAGTCATGCGTAAAGAGAGACACCATACATGCATGTTGTTATGTGATGAAATAAACTCTTAAAAAGCATGAGATATTATTTATTCTGGGAAGTAACCCCTTTCTTCAGAAAAGTTGGACATGGGATATGGAATTAAATTTATTTTACACTTTTATTAAGAAAGAGAAAAGACATGGGAAATAGACTCAGGAGAAAAAGCATGCATTAGATATATATATATATATATATATATATATATATATATATATATATATATATATATGCATGAAATAAATTAAACTCCTTGATATCCTCACTAATTTCTCAAGAAACCATGTGGAGAAACCGACCATTTAGCTCTTTGCAATGCAGTATATAAAATCACGAACTTAGTTCTTTGAAAGGAAAGGGAAAAACCAAAAAAAAAAAAGAATCATCTAGCACGAGTATCAATTTAAGTTCCAAGACTCTTTTATAAATGAAACTGCTAAAATTTTGGGATCTTCATGAACAATTAGGAGGTCTAATGCGTAAAGCCTTCAAAGCTCTTGATGGATCTGATCGTCCGATGTACGGCTCAAGTTGTGGTAGAGAGACAGAGAGAGAGGGAGAGAGAGAGAGAGAGGGAGAGAGAGAAAGAGGGGTTGACGGAGAGGGATACAACAAGATCAATACCGCGAGGATGGTGTTGCAGATGTTGCAGTGGACGTAGCAAACATGCTCGGGTGTAATTTGCGACGACATTTCCGATCTCCGAAGAAGTCGAGGGACATATATATGCTAACAAATTAAGAAGAAGGAGGAGGAAGAAGAAGACGATGATTTTGGGAAGCAAGTGTATGATATATATATCTTTTATATACAAGATGTAGAAGGCCACCTTTCCTCTCCTCTCATCTCCCTTTTTTTGTTGTCTTTTGCTTTAATTTTGGGAGGAGAGGGGAGGGTACAAAAGAATAGTGGGGGGGGGGGAGGGGGGAAATAACTACTGTGGGGGCAACAGTGTGGAGTGGTTTTCTTGAGGTGGTGACTCTATCAAAGGTTTAGGGTAGAGAGAAGGGAAGGGGAGGTGGTGGTGGTAAAGGTTATGATTGAGGGAATGAGTGGGTGGGAGACTACTACTACGACTCTCTCTCTCTCTCTCTCTCACACACACACACACACACGCACACGTACACGCACACGCACAAAATTATTTTGGGAAATGCTTTTTGTGCATCCGTTGCACCCCGCGCGTACTTTATATTCAATAGAGAATTAATACTAGCATGAGGGTCAGTTGCTATTTACAAAATAAAAGGCTTTAAGCAAAGTTTTAAGAATATATATATATATATATATAGAAATATTTTTTTTGTACATTTTCAAATGGGGTGTACATCTTACACTCCACCCATCCAAGGGTGGGATGAATTTTACCGGTCACTTCGAAGTGACCGGTAGGTTAGTCCCCACCTTTGGATGTGGTGGGGTGTGTGATGTACACCCCATATGGGGTGTACAAGTAGCATTGCTCATATATATATATATATATATATATATATATATATATATATATATATATATATATAATTGAGCTTCTATACTTGTAAAAGTACCAAGTTATTTGTGCTTGTAAATTTTTTATTTTTGGATGTATGAATGTGCGGTTGGGATGATGGTGGGCTCCTTGGGTTTAGTAGGTGGTTGGTGGAATAGTATGATCTAAGAGATAGAATTAATCAAAGGATTAGATCTAACGGTAGAAAACTTACAAGCACCAATTGCTTTGTGCTTGTACAAGCACAGTAACCGATATATATATATATATATATATATATATATATATATATATATATATATATATATATATATATATATATGGCTAAATTACAGAAAACCTCCCTCTAATATCCCGCTTTTCCACTTTACCCCCCTGTCATTTAAAAGTCGACAATCTGCCCCCTCGTAATTTCAGAAATGTCTTTAGGGGGCAACGACGTTGACAGAAATGGTAAATTGATGAAAATACCCTTCCTTTTTTTTCCGAAGTCTTTTTTTTTTTTTTTTTTCTTTTCGAAGTCTTTTTTTTTTTTAGGAAATATTTCCCAAAGGTATTTTGGGTATATGAAAATATATTTTCAAAAAAACTGACGGTCAACTGATGGTCAACTGACGGCGGGGAGGTTATTGCACAATTCGGTAATTACGAGGGGGCAGGTTGTCGACTTTTAAATGACAGGGGGGTAAAGTGGAAAAGCGGGATATGACAGGAGGGTTTTCTGTAATTTAGCCTATATATATATATAATCTGTAAATACTAAATAGTCCTGCATAAAACAATAATTAGAGGTTTGGTGTGGAGATTTGATATATATTCTATGCTATTGGGTCCTACAATATCTTATAAACAACAATTGGTATCGGAGCTTAAGATTACCGATTCTCATGAGAGATCGATGTCAAGTACATGATTACCGATTATCGCGAGAGAAAATCACAATTTGATCTCGCTAGGCATGTTTTCGACTTCATGTGGAGCTATGAGGGTCTAAAAGTGATATCAGAACGTACAGAGATACAGTCGTTCAAAATGGAGCGGTGGAGAGCTCGATGCAGCGATTGAAGACTATAAATCAAATTAAGGTAGAGATGGTTAGGATTTGGTTAGATTTGTAGTTGAATCCTAATTAAATTAAGATTAATATTTAAATTTGTTGGAGATAAATTTATTAAGATTTAAATATTAATTTGAATATAAATTTACTTATACTAGGATTTGGATAGCTTTTGATATAATCTTTAAATATAGTATATGTGCTATAATTTTTTTATGATGGTGGTACGGTCCATATTGTATGGTTAAAGTATTCGTAATTTTGAATATACCTAGTGCACAGGTGCGTTCAAAAATAGAAGCCTTCTGAATTTATAAAAAACGAGAGAAAAATAAGAGACATTCAGAAAGAGGGCTCGGATTGAACTAATATATTATAAAAGAGAAATCGGTATAATTTTTCTCTTGTTTAATGAATTTTATTTCACCCATATTTTTTGTTTTGATTTTTTTTTTTGTGGTGGTATCGGTTTCAGTTATTATTGAGGAGAAGGGTTTATGGTAAAAATTTGATTTAATATTTTCGTTGTGCAATCCCAACATCAGGTGATAACGGAGTGGATTGTGGATTCATAAAATCTGGTATCAGAGCGAGTACCAGATAAACAATAATACTTTGGATGCACCTAGTGCATATGTGTCTTCAAAAAGAAAATTTTTTTGGCCATACAATATGAGTGGTCAACCCTACAACCACCATCAAAAAATAATAGCACCTACACTATATTTATACCTTATATCAAAAGCTATCCAAATTCTAATCTAAATAAATTTATATTCTAATTAATATTTAAATGTTAATAAATTTATGTTCAATACATTTAAATATTAATCTTATTATAATTAGGATTCAACTACAAATCTAATCAAATCCTAAGAGTTGGGGTACTGTTAATGTTGATATGTAAGATTTTTTTAACAGAGAAATCTAAAATTCTATCCAAATATATGTCCTCTATTCTCTGATTATCCAAAAGTAGTACTTTAGCAATGATCAATTTCCTACTCAACATCAAACAACCAAGAAAAAAAGAAAATCTAATCATATATAAATTGACTATGATTTAATTTTTATAAGGTTTAATCAATTAGAATTGAATCTTAAAAGAGTGCCGTGAATGGTCAGTGCAATAATTACCTCTCTCTCTCTCTCTCTCTCTCTCTCTCTCTCTCCACACAAGTGGGTACAAGGAGAGGATATTAATGATGGGAAAGAGAGATGCCAAGTGCTTCTGATTCTGCTTTCTAAAGTGGCCAAATTAATCCTAACCCTAACCCTAACCTTCAAAAACGGGAAAGTGCGTAAGCTAATGACATACGCAACATATGGTTTAATGGTTCCCTGGTTACCTAATATGGCTAGTTGCTTCGCACACTTTTGAAACCTACGTGATATGGATTATCAAATGCATTAGATTTTCAACAAAGTAATTGAGTGCCATCTGGAAATAAGATCGGATAATCAATCAAATCTTTTCTTATTTAGGAAATTACAGCAATCTTATAAATTGCTTTGTGGTCCTTGTCTTAAATATATAATGCTAATGAATGATCATAAGTAAATAGTTAGTGGTGGTAAGTTTATCCATAAATTGAGAGAAAAACAAATGAAAGAGCAATACTACGGGTACACTCCAAAGTGTGATCTACATTTTATATTATTTTTATCCAAAAATTATCATTCCACTATTTATCACATCAACTTTTTTATATTTTTACTCAAAATTATTTAAAATTTTATAAATTCGGGGTGTAAAATCTACACCCATTTTTTGAGATGTACAAATAGTATTTTTTTTTTCAAACGAAAAGAGATTGAAATTATGCATAGGGCTCCGAATTGACATTGACAAATCATGAGGTCAATAGAATGACACCAAAATATGTCAAATACATCTACAGTTTGTTTTGTTTTTGGATCCATGGACGATTATGCCATCCATGCTTATCTCAAACATCAAACAGTTAAATTTCATTTTATTAAATTTCTTTGTATGGTTTTGTTTCTTGGATGCTCGTAGATTGAGTTGCATGAAATCCTAAACACAATTCAAAATTAAATAAGAAAAATAAAAAATTAATGCAACATGAATCCGTTTAACCCGAAATTTTCACACTATAGCACAATTACCAAATATGTTATTTTTAAGATAAAGTTACAAATTAATATTTAGACAAAATTTCTTCTTCCTTTTTTTTTATAATTATTGTAAATTTAATACAAATCTTATAAATATTTGGCTGCAGTTTTAAATTGACGAGACTAACCTGTTTATCAAACACGAATACAACTTGCCAACCAAAATTCCCAGTACCCCTGGATGCTTTCTCATTTGACTTAATTCATGATCCACACTTAGTTATCAATTGGTCGTATTTTTCCTTTACATTATGGTATAGTATTGGTAATGGAATCAATAAAATGATAATACTGATCAAATATATATATATATATATATATATATATATATATATATATATATATATATATATATATATATATATATATATATATATATATATATATATATATATATATATATATATATATATATATATATATATATATATATATATTATATGTGTGTGTGTGTGTGTGTGTGTGTGTGTAGGATCTTGCTGGATGGAGAAATATCCAAATCAGAGGCTAGATTTACCTGAGATAGATGCACTGTTCCTACTTAGAAGAGTGACAAAAGCATAATTAGCTCTCTTCCAAACTTCTATTGTACATATATACGATGTTGGCTTAAAAGGGCCAAGTTAGGCTTAGAGGATTGTTGGCTTAAAAGGACAGTATTCTGTCCTATAGCGGGAGACTAAGTTGGGCCGAGTCATGTTCAAAATAGCAGAAAAAGATTAGGCTGAGTCACATTCAAAGTGACGTAAGGCTGGTAGGGCTAAGTCACAATCAAGACTTGTGGATGATGTGCTTGTACGTTTTAAGTGAATTAGTTGTATATTTCTAATAGTTCGAACTTTTATGATTAATAGTTAGTGCCAACGATCCGACAATATTATATATATATATATACAATTGTATACCTCATGGTCCTATTCAGATGCATGAATATTTTATGCGATATTTCTTGTTGATTTATGCAAGAAACATGCAATAGTTTGTAAATGAGGAATTAATGTGATTAAATGTCTAGAATGAAAATCATATTTGATCTTTAAATCATTTTTTAAAATAATTAAAATAAATCATCTCGTAGTGAAATATGTTATCCTATCAAATCATAGATCCCAAAATTGACCTTTTAAGGAGTAAAAATTAAATTCCTAACTTTCATTCACCTTAAAATCTTCATATTATGTAAGTTATTATTGTATATCAAATAGGGCATAAAAGAGGTAGTACCTGGACCATATCAGTTTCACAATTACTCTTCTCTGTAATTGAGTAATGCTATAGACATGCACTTAAATATTCTATAGCTTTTTGCTTACTGGACGGTTGATGCAATTCATGAGGAAAATCGAGTATTTCATGAGTAAAATCATAATTATAATAGCCACATAAAATTAATAGGTAACTTTGGCATTAGTGTAACTAAAAACCTCTAAGATTATTTTTAAGTGGACAAAGTAATTTTCTTTTGTAATCAAAGCCTTTATTTTGAGAAATAGGATTTTGGGTAACAAAAGTGGTTGTTGTCCATGTTAAATAATGTGAAACAATCGTCGTTCTCCATAAACATAATTGGTTGTTAGAGAAAATAATTAGCTCACATTATTTAACATATATGGTACCAAAGTAGGAGGACATGCAGTCTTGAGTTCCAATCCCACTTGAGATGGGTTAGTATGCTTAAGTGCTTCCATTATCTAAATGAGTCTAATCAAATTTGTAGCAACTAATTTTATCAAAAGAGCCAAGAGAGTACTAATAAAAGACAAACATCATTATAATTAATGAGAAATAAAATTACATAAATTTAAATAACATTATTAGATGAAGAACTGATTGAGCTCACTTAATTTATTCTCTAAAACTTAAAGAATTGGTGTTACGGATTTATGGCTTCTTTTGAATTTGGATTGAGTCAAATTTAATTAACCGATTAAGTAGGTTATGATATAGATTAGATGTATAGTATATATTATTTGATCTTAAAGATAATTTCAGTTGGTACAAGATTTATATTTATCTATACACGTTCTAATTTAATTAGAATTTGTTGATTCTTTGGCCGGTTTCATTAGCACTATATATATATATATATATATATGAGTCCGGCTAGAATACTATCGATAGCACCAAATAATTGGTGCTATCAAGTTTTCTGCCGTTGGATAAAAAGATATGCGGTTGGAATTATAGTGGTCCCCTAAGATTTTTACTATTCAACCAATCATCTAGTAAACCCTAGGGGACCACTATCATCTTAACCACACATTTTTTAATCCAAAGGCTAAAAACTTGATAGCACTAATGTCTTGGTGCTCTCGATAGTATTCTAGCCTAATTCATATATATATATAGTGTGTGTGGACCAGGCTATTAATTCAAATGAAAGCCGCCAGATTTTTTAGACTAATTAATTAAGGTCTTTTGATTTTTCTCGTTGCCACACGGAGCAAGCCGTGCATGTGCATGGAGGTTAATTAATTAGCGGCCGGCTTCACGTTCTTGGAGCGCACGGTAGTATTAGAGAAGGTGCACGGCGATTCGCATGCGATGTTATATTCGACAGCAGAGCGAAAGTTCTCGAGTAATTGTCTGAGCGGTTCGGATTTTCGAAGCAACGGCATAAAAAAAAAGTTGGTCAAAATTTTATATACTTATCTAATTTGATCTTCTTGATTAAAGTTTTACAAAAATTTCTTTACGGATTATTTTCTTAGAATTTTTCGTTGGAACAAGAGAAAAGTGGGGTTCACCATAAGACTTTAAGTTTTTATTTGGAGAAGATATATATAAGATGTAAGCTTGTATTTTTTTTGGAATACATCTCTCTTGCTTTTTCCGTTCCCGTGGATGTAGACAGTTGCCGAACCGCGTAAAAATCTTAGTCTCTGATTTTTCATTGTTATTGAAATTTTGATTTTCTCTATTTTTCGTGCATTTGTGTTGATAGCGCATAACGGACGATCCATCAAATTTTTCACAATTGGTTTCATGCATGCCAAATTAGAACATTCGTTATCCAAAAAATACATGATATATATATAGAATCTTACAAGTTCTGGGCGAAAAAAAACAATCCATTTAGGAACCATTTGGTTTGATGAAATTAGAAATACAGTATAGTAAAATATGCATATAGTTTGCAATGCAGCAGTTACAACTATATACATCCTATTTATTTGCATATAGTTTGCAATGCAGCAGTTACAATTATATACATCCTATTTATTTGGATATAATAGAAAATGCTGCAAGTATAAATAATTTATTTGGTTACAAAGAGTTGAGAAGTATATTTTTAAAATTTTATCACTTTATATATATGCGGTGGTGAGATTACCTCCAATGCAAAAAAAAAGAAAATATTTTCAATTTGAAAAGTGATTAAAGATGTAAACATATATTTTGTTTATAATTACTCTCTCCGATTGCTACAGTTGGAATAGTTGGGCCTTTAATTTTATGCAGTTCCAACTATAGTAATTGAACTAAATGAAATGTATTAAACCAAATATCGAATTTGGATATATACTATTAGTTACAAATGCAATACAATTGCCACTAAATTACTTCCCTCGGTTATATTTAATAATCTTTTAAGTTAAAAAAAAAAAACTGTTTTTTAAGTCTTTTAATACGCTATTTTGTCAAATTACAAAACCCTTAAAACTGTTGTGTTATTTTCAGCTTCTAACTAATTAAGAGATATTTTTTTTACTTTCACTGGAATCTTGCCCGATCTAGTGCGCATGAAAAGAATATTTTTCCATAAAAAGTTAAGATGCCAAATTATTCATGTTTCCATGTCACTCCAAAATGTGGACAATTAATTCTTATATTTCAGGTCCGAGAATTTCTCTAATAAGTTTATATGATTTCCACTTTCTCTGATGCTTAGAAGCACTTCCAACTACAATAATGTGGCTCCTTTTTTTTTAAAAAAAAAAAAAAAAAAAAAAAAAAAAACTTCTTTTTTTCTTTTTGGGGCCAAAGAAAAGAAAATGACGAGGATGCCCTTCTTTCATTTTTTTTCACCTTTTGTTTTTTTTATTTTTTTATTTTTTATCTCAAACTGCGGAAACAAAGTGCACGAGTCTAGGTCAGTGATTCATTATGCTTCCGCCCATGTGGTGTCACTTCGAGTGGACAGTTTGGATCCCTGGTGACCTCCTGCAGTGATTGAGATAGAGTGTGTGTGTTTGTTTAACCTAATAAAATAATCTTGCATAGATCCGCTCAACCATTGGTAAAACAATGTTTGTTGCTTATTTAATTCTGTTCCTTAGGCTTTGTTTGTTTCGAGAATAAGACCTAGAATAGAATATTGTTACAGTCTTATTCTCCAAAGCTGCGTTTGGTTCGACCATAAGCAAAAAGTGATTATTTCTAAGATAGATATAAGTTCAGGTATTTGCAGGAACTAAATTAATTTTATGTTTGGTTGAGTATAAGAGTTGTACCTGGGATAAGAAAAATTGTGTCTAATAAGTTAAAAAAAAATAAGAATTATAGAGTGAATTAAATTTTTAATTTAAGATAAAAATTTAACTTGTATAATTTTAAATATTTAATTTAAGATATTTATTTAAAAAAAATTATTAAAATTTATATTTTCCTTATATATAAACAAAATTATTAAAAAAATTTTGGTTTTTCAAAATTTATAAATTTTTAAAAATTCAAAATTTTGTATATAAAAATTAGTATAAATTTTAAAATTTAAAAAATTGAGTATAAATTTATTAAAAAATTTAAAAATTGTATAAATTTTAAAATTAATAAATTTAAAAATTTTATAAATTTGTAAAATTATTAAAAATTTAATTTAAAAATTTTAAAAGCTATAAAATTTAAAAATTCTCTAAAATTAAAAATGTATAAATGTTAAAAATTTTAATTTTATGTGTCTTAAAAAATTACAAAAGTGGGAGCAAAAATTTTAATTTTAAAATTGGTATAAATTTTAAAAAAAATATAAAAAAATTTGAATAAATTTAAAACTTTTAAAATTAATAAATTTTTAAAAAAATTTAAAAAATTAAATTTTTAGATATATTAAAAAATAAGTTAAAATTTTTAAAATTTATAAAATAAAAAATAAATAAATTTTAAATTTTATAAATTTAAATATCTTATAATTTAAAAAATTTTAATTTTTTTTTAAAAAAAAAAAAAATCACGTGGAACAAGTTGTTCCACCTGTGGGGGGGAACAACTGTTCCCTCCCAATACCGGATTATCTCGAAATAATCTGGTATAGCTGTTTCCCCCCCCCCTTTCTTTTTTCTTATTTGGATATAAAGGGGGAGATAACCCCCTTATCCCCCCTTATACCAGGTACCAAACGGTACCAAACGTGTTTGGTTATGAATGAGAACAACAGTTCTCGTCTTTCTTCCCATTTAAGAATGTGTTTAATTAAAATAAATATAATTTTAATTATTGTATTAACTTTTTAATTAATCTAATATTTTATCTAATCTAATTATTTTGTTAACTAATTATTTAAGTATTTAGATAATTAACTAATTAAACTATTAAATTATTAAATTATTTGTAGTTAATTAAATTATTTATTATTATTATTACTCATTATTGTTAATTATTTTATAAATTAACTAAAAATAAGCTTAATTAAAATAAATATAATTTTAATAATTGTATTAACTCTTTAATTAATCTAATATTTTAACTAATCTAATTATTTTATTAACTAATTATTTAAGTATTTATGTCACGCCCCGCGGTCGAAACTACGACCCGAGCTAGTCAACAGATCCGCTATCTGTATGGAAACCCCGCACAGACGAAACGTTTACCCTGCAAGTCGAATCTATAGCTAAACATGTATCAGAGCTGAAATGAAATAACTAGCTACAGAAATCAAATACTGAACATCTGAATATATATAAATCCACAGTACATAGTCACACTTGCTATGTAAATAAACATACAAATCTCCCAGACTGTCCAGTACAAGTGGAATCTCAAAATACAGGGTACATCTACCTCTGACTCTCACAATAAAAGGGTAAGGAGCTAATCGGCCACTCCCTTACCTCGATCCGCTGCCACCGCTCGAGCTGAAGCCAGCACAGCAACTTTCGAAAAACCTGTCACCGCAGCGGGTGTGAGAACTATACCAACACGTAGTTCTCAGTGGATACCGTCACCAATATACACGATATGCCCACTAAGTCTACTGGAGGCAAAACAATAGGTATGCAGGTAATGGAAAAGCTGAAATAAACTACAGCTACTATGCCTGCAAGTATCATGCTCAAAGGAAAACTCAATTAAGAACATGCTATGCATACACTATCTAAACCATTAGATCATACTATTTAGCCCTAGGAACAACCCAATTTTCATCCAAACGTAAAATTAGTCTTATTCCTGCTTGTTTCTGAACTTATATCTATCCCTGGAATAAGAAGTTCTAACTTATATCTGAACCAAACGTAGCCTACATGTATGATTTTTCGATCGTTGGATTTGTTGAAAGTGTTAACAAGTTGGTTTTCATCATTTGATTTGCTGAAAGTGTTAACAAGTTGGTTTTAATATATTTACTAGTTGTTCATTAAAAATTGTAATTTTAAAACTCCCTAAATTAATGCCTAAGTTGTAATTCTAAAATTTTTTAAATAATACTCCTCAAATTAATGTCAAAATTCTAATTCTAAAACTCTTTAAATTAATGACTAAATTATAATTTTAAAATTTTTTAAATTAATACTTAAATTAGTGCAAATTAATGTCTAAATTAGAGAAATTTAAAATTCTTTAAACATATTAAATATGTTGAATTTGAATATTAACCTACGTTTAAATTTTATTAAAATATTAATATAAATTAATAACTAAATTATAATTCTAAATTTTTTTAAAGTAATGTTTAATTTAATTTGTTATTATAAAACTCTTTAAATTAATGACTAAATTGTAATTTTAAAGCTTTATAAATTAAACTCCTTAAATTAATGTCTAAATTCTAATTCAAAAACTTTTAAATTAATACGCAAATTATATTACAAAAACTTTTTAAATTAAATACTTTAAATTAGTGCAAAATTAAAGGCTAAATTTATGGAAGGTATTTTAATTAAATTCTTTCTTTAAATTTTGCGATGTTTAATTACAAAAATGCACTCTTTATGAAATTACCTTTTAACCTATTAATATATAAAATTACACTTTTATACTTTGTCAATCAACAGTTAATTTTTTTTTTATTATTTATAAAAATAAGTACTGTAGTATTGCTCGCTTGTACTATTGATAGTATAGTAGCCGGACTCCTCAAATAGCTTATATATGGAAATGTCAAATATGAATGAACATTTTTTTTTTCAATATATATAATTCTACTCCATTAAATATAACTAATGCCATCTACAAACAAATTGTCATAATTTTTTTCAATTGCTCACTTGTTTTTATTAGTTTACAAATAAATTCAAAAATTGTCCTAAATTTTGGGGCCCATAGGAGACAAATGCAAAGGGAGGGGAGAAAGTTGATGCAAATTTTTGTATAAGGGGATAATGATCAGACACCATTAAAGTGCAAAGGTGATGACTTTTGTTAGTTAGTCTAAAATTTAATTACATTATTGTTAGGCTTAAACTTGCATGTTTAACTTAAGCATTAGGGTTAGATGACTTTCAGTGTATATATATATATATATATGCTACGTTCTTCGGCATATTTGGGCTAAGGTTGGGCCTCATCTCCTTAACAATTGGGAACACGACAAACAGTTTCATGAGATCTTGGGCTACTATTCAAGGGATAGGATGCAACCAATTTGGCTGCTCTTGTCGTGCCAAGATAACGCGACAAATCAGTGCGGAGTATATAGAAATTAACTTGTGGCTCTGAGGTTTAGGGTGAAAAGTAGACATGCTTAAATGCAGGAGCACAAAAGAGCTAGCGCTCATAAAGAGCTTAAAGAGTGTGTACGTACCATGTAGAAGAGTCAAGAATGATCCAGCAACCTAATATTGCTTCGTACACAATATCAGTGATTATCAAGCGACTGTGAGGCATTTATTAATGGCGTGTTTTTTACTTTAAATTTTCTGGTCACACAGTAGCTTCTGATTCCTCACAATTAATTTGTGGTTGGTTTTCAAAGAAGGATTAACTGTAGTAGCATAAAATACATGTAATGATTATGCACATAACAAGTAATAAAGAGATAGGACAATATATATATATTTTGGCCTACTATAGTAGTTCAGTTACATTTGAACAACTGAGTTTGATTAAGACAACCATACGTTAATTTCTTTTTTGTTTTTTTTTTTTCCTATTTTTCTTTTTCTTTTTTAAAGAAACATGATTGCACACGTCTTGCATTGAACCGAAGAAAATACAATAATAAAGCTACAATTTGTCAAAGAAGACATCCAAATGAAAGTAAAACTAATTAAAGGTGGCAAATTTCTAAAGGACCTCATTCTAAAACCTCATTCCTCTCATCTTTCAGAAAAAAAAAAAATAATTATTATTATTATTTTAATGATGAAAGGACTCTACGACAAGACCCAAAATCAAATTTTGTTTTAAAATTCAAAATTCAAGATGTTACTCACTATTGACTTAAAGGAGTCAACATTTTATCCAGCGGCGGACGGCGGAAGATCAGGTTGAGTTTTGTCATGTTTGAAATGGCGGGAGATTGGGTTGGATCGAGTCATATTCAAAGTGGCGGAAAACTGATTTGATCGAGTCACAATGGATGCCCATATACGATATATTTGTATATTTTAAATAAATTGATTGTATATTTTTAATAACTCGAGTTTAATGATTAGCGTCAATTATACAACTAACATCCCCAACCACCCGATCGACGAGACATCAGACATCGAAAGAAAACCTACATCTAAAGCATGCCAAAGTAGACCATCCTAGGAGTTGCAGTTGTTTTTTAGTGCAATTGCCAAAATAAGCAAGGAAATAATTCGTGTACAATATTGCCATGCATATACTACAGTGGAATGAAATGGTGCTACTAAAAGCTCTGCGTCAAGTCTATTCATTATAAATTTATAAAAAATCAGGTCCCCAAATTGCAGTTATTTTTTTAATCCTAAATAGCTTGCAAGTTAATTAATAGCGAAGAATATGTGGCTACATATATACATGTCTTTTTGGCCTAATCATATATAGAATGTACAAAACAAAGTTCACTTCCCCCTAAGCATAAGAATCTTCTTTGAAAAAAATATATAAAAAATAGTAATAATTAATTATCAAAGCATCTAACAAATCAAACATCGTTCAAAGTAATTACAAACACATGCTTTATAAATATATCTAACGTGACTATCCAACCAAACACGTACATATATCACCGCTATTGCAATCAATCATCCATGCATGGAGAAATCTCGTCCAATAATAAAATTTCTGATATTGCGACCAATCGGCAGCCGACAAGTCCGAGGCTTTCCCGTTTGCGACAAGAAGTATCACATGCTCTCGCGTGGGTTCCAAGTACGTTTAATTGGCTTCGTCAGTAACGACAAAAATAAGGAGCAGAGAACAATTCTCCGCAGATCTAGTTCGCAGAATTAAAGTTTCTGTATACGTATCCCATAATCTAATCGTTCATATGAAAATGGAATCTTAGCTATATCAAATTAACGATGGTTCGATCGATGACCATCAAGTTGATCCTCGTATAAAGTTTCATGCAAGCACGCGGAGGGTTTGCACTGAAAGATTCCATTATAACTAGGCCGGCGAGGTGCGTTCAAATGCGATCGATGGGGCTTAGTTTTGCTCTCATCTAATTAGATGGAGCATTTTCATACAAAATGGTGTTGATCCAATGTACATGCGTTCGGAGATCGATCAGAACGTGCTATGATGCGCTTTGCAAAAGTTTGAATCCTGGAGTTAATGTGCACCGCTATATATTGACCTGCAGAAGTCTAATCGGTCGTCTTTTACGGCGACAGAATGCAGTGCATCAAGAAAAGCAAGGCTTAATAATGCTGATATATATTGTTCGTCAGTTTCGATACAGGTGTGTTGGCATGCATGTGATCAACCTGCTACTAATGCAGTATGAAACAACCGATGTGCGCGATGCGAGCACCTGCAGGTAAAAAGATTTGAAAAAAAAGAAAAGAAAAAGCGAAAGTGTACTGAATGAATGTGTTGCTTCTTGTATTCTAGTGAGAGATTTTCACATTGGTTTGTTGTGTGGAGGTAAAAGACAAGGCAAATGAGGGGGGCAAAGCACTGTCCCTTTCCTCAAGATAAGGTTGATTTATGTTGTGTAGTGAAAAGGGCTCGAAGAGATCCATTGGGAATTCGAATGCCCTTGGCCATATCCTCATCCCCATCCCCATCCCCATCCCCTCTTAAATGAAGGGGGACCGGCCGTGGGGTTACCGAGCACACCTCAACCCACACAGCACACGAGCGCAGCGGAAACACAATCTTTCGTAGATGAAAGTAGGCGAAAACGATTGTAGAAAACAAGCACGAGAATAACAAAAGAAATAAAACAAATAAGGGAATGCAAGGACACGAGAATTACGTGGTTCGGCCAACAATGCGTCAACCTACGTCCACGGGCAAGACCACCTCAATGCGTTATTCGATTAATCCACGGCACAAAAGTACAAGGAGTAAAATTGGATTACAAGAAACTCTCTCACGGAGGCTCTCCACGTTTTTCCTCTCAATTAGGATTTTTCAATGAAGCCCTAAAAAATAAAAGATGAATCGCAAGAGTTAATATAACTCTAAAAACCTAATTCTAATAGGAAACGATCTCCACCGTCCATCCGAGATTTTTAAATCACTTCTAGTCGTCGTCCATATTATCTTAAGAATTATCTTTAAGATATTCTTAAATCATCCCTAATATTTAGGAACAAGATTGGATCAAATCCATATGAACTCGAAACATGATTTTACATAATCCAACAATTCTCCCACTTAAAAACATGTGCCGAATTTCACAAAATTGAAGGTCTTGCCAAAATTCCCACTCTCCTCATGTAGCTCCAAGACCGAGAGAAGTCATACTCCAATTGAACTTCTCTCGAGTTACCGGTTTCGTTAAAATATCCGCTGGATTCGCATCTGTGTGAATTTTCAACAATGAGATAAAACCCTCATCCACCACATCTCTCACGAAGTGATAGCGAATGTCAATGTGTTTCGTCCGAGAGTGAAACGCCGGATTCTTCGCCAAGTGTATTGCACTTTGACTATCACAATTCACTCCCACCACATCTTGCTTCATTTTTAATTCTCCTAAAAGTCTTTTTAGCCAGATAGCCTCCTTACAAGCATGTGTCATTGCTATGTACTCCGCCTCCGTCGTCGACAAAGCGACTACCGACTGAAGCTTCGACTCCCAGCTAATAGCACCACCGCCCATGGAGAAAACATAACCCGTGGTAGACTTTCTTCTGTCTTTATCTCCTGCGAAATCTGCATCCACATATCCGACGCACTCCAAACCCGCAGAACCATAACAGAGTGAGAAATCCGCAGTACCTCTCAAATATATGAGAATCCACTTCACTGCATTCCAATGTTCACAACCTGGATTCGCCATATACCGACTCACTGCTCCCATTGCTTCAGCAATGTCGGGTCTCGTGCACACCATGGCAAACATAAGGCTCCCTACTGCCGATGAATATGGTACCCGAGCCATGTCGGTCTTTTCTGCTTCCGTACCCGGTGATTGCTCGGCCGACAATTTTAAATGAATAGGAAACGGGGTAGAAACTGGCTTTGCGTTCTGCAAGTTGAAGCGCCGCAGAACCTTCTCCACATAACTCTTCTGTGAAAGCCAAACTTTCCTATTCTTTCTCTCCCGTAGTACCTTCATCCCGAGTATTTGATTCACAGTTCCTAAGTCCTTCATATCGAACTCACCGGCTAACTGAGTCTTCAAGATAGATATCTGGTCCTTGTTATTTCCGGCGACCACCATGTCGTCGACATATAATAACAAAATACAGAAGCTCCCGTCATTATAATCACAGAAATATGTACAATGATCCGCTTCAAGCCTATCAAAACCCAAACTTATAATGAAGGAATCAAATCGCTTGTACCAACACCTTGGCGCCTGTTTCAAGCCGTACAACGATTTGTTCAACCGACAAACCAAATACTCCTTGCCTTTTTCGACAAAGCCTTCCGGTTGCGACATATATATCTCCTCCTCCAGGTCACCATGCAAGAATGCTGTTTTTACATCCATCTGCTCGAGCTCCAAATCCATGACCGCTGCGATCGCCAAAACAACCCGAATAGTGGTAAGACGAACCACCGGTGAGAAGATCTCATCGAAATCGATTCCCGGCTTCTGAGCATATCCCTTCACCACCAATCTTGCCTTGAACCTCTCCACATTCCCATCTGTATCCTTTTTCACCTTAAACACCCACCGACATCCAATCGCGTTCCTTCTCTTCGGCAAATCAACAAGTTCCCAAGTCTTGTTCTTCCGAATTGACTCCATCTCCTCCTCCATCGCGCATTGCCACTTCCCAGCGTCAGTCGACTCACAAGCCTCCTTATACGAAGTCGGCTCATCTTCTTCCGCTAAAGCAACATATGCACTAACATGGTTTGCAGAAGGAATAAATGAAGTAATATAGTCATTATACCTCGCAGGAGGTCTAATAACTCTACTAGGACGCCCGGAATCCGCTGGCGACTCTACCGGTGAATTTGTATCTTCGGATGATTGCGGAGATTCCAAGTCAGGTTCATCATCAACCACTTCATCATCCTGTTGTGCTTGCTCAACTTGCACCTCATCGCGCGCTTCAAAGAGCTCAATTGGAATCATAGCATCATCATCTTGCTTTTCCTTGGTGCATTGAAAGGACCCTTCATTGAAGATAACGTCACGACTTATGACTATTTTGTGGGTAGTAGGGTCCCACAATCGATACCCCTTAACACCTTTCGCATAGCCAAGAAATATACACCTCCGAGAGTTCTTATCCAATTTTGACCTTTTCTCCTTCGGTATCCATGCATAAGCATCACATCCAAAGACACGAAGATAGGAGTAATCAACGGACTTGCCGCTCCAGACTTCTTCAGGAATTTCCAAACCAAGTGATTTTGTCGGCGCTCGATTAATCAAATAACAAGCCGTGCTCACGGCTTCCGCCCAAAATCTCTTGTCGAGTTTTGAAGTACTCAACATGCTACGGGCCCTCTCCATGAGTGTTCTATTTAACCTCTCCGCTACACCGTTTTGTTGCGGTGTACCGGGTACCGTGAGATGCCGCTTAATTCCATGCTCAATACAAAACTCATCAAATTCTCTTGAACAATACTCCCCTCCGTTATCAGAACGTAGGCACTTAATTTTTAAATCCTTTTCATTCTCCACAAGAGTTTTGAACTTCTTAAAAGTCTCAAACACATCGGACTTTCGCTTTAGAATATATACCCAAGCCTTCCGAGAATAATCATCAATAAATGAAACAAAGTAAGAACATCCGCCCAACGAAGTATCGGGCGACTCCCAAGTATCCGAATGAATCAACTCGAGATGCTTCTTACTTCTTTGATGTGATAGAGAAAAAGACAACCTTCGTTGCTTCCCGTAGATGCAATCTTCACAAAAAACTAATGGCGCGGACTTGTAACCTGAAAGAAGTTCACGGTTGGATAATACCTGCAATCCGCGCTCACTCATGTGTCCTAAACGGCGATGCCACACCGTTGAAGACTCCACCTTTGCGCTTGCAACAACCGCTTCTCCCACTTGAGTCTCGCCCACTAATCTATAAAGGCCACCTACTTGCTCTCCTTTCATCAACACCAAACAACCTTGACATACCTTCAAAGAATCTTTCTCGCCGATGAATTTAAACCCTTGTTTGCAAAATTTTCCAAGTGATAGAAGACTTTTTCGAAGTGCAGGAACATGTCGAACATTAGAAACCGTCCGAATAACACCATCAAACATCTTGATCCGAACGTCTCCCACTCCAACCACCGGACATGCCGTGTTGTCACCCAAATAGATAACTCCACAATCCCGTGACTTATAAGAATGAAACCACTCCCTATAGGGAGTCATGTGGAATGACGCCCCCGAATCCAAGATCCAATGATAAATAAGCTCGGATCTATCCAATGCGACTAACGCATCTCCGTCTTCTGAACTAGCCGACTTAGCATCCGCTTCGGCTATATTACCTTGAAAATATTTGAATCGGATTTACCATCAACTCCTTTAACCCGACAATCTTTCTTCACATGCCCCAACTTTCCACAATTCCAGCACTTTACTTTCTTTTTGCCCTTGGATTTTGATCTCGACTTTCCTCGATCACCATACTCCCTCTCGAAAGGTCTTCCCCGTGCTATCATAGCCTCCCCCGAAGAACTTCCTTGGCTAGACTTCCGCCTCATCTCCTCGGTAAGTAATGATGCAACAACCGACTCCATCTAAAGGGTTTCAACATGGCTCAAGTTCATAATCAAATTATCCCAAGTTTCCGGCATCGAGCAAAGTAAAATACTTGCCTTTTCTTCTTCATCAATTCTCACGTCTAGGGCAGCGAGTTTGCTCACGATAGAGTTGAATGTACTTAGATGTTCTTGTACCGGTGCCCCGTCCTTCATCTTTAGATTGTACAATTGTCGCCGTAAGAAAATTTTGTTCACCAATGACTTTCCTTCATAGAGATTTTTTAATTTATCCCAAATCCCTTTTGCGGTAGTCTCGGTCTCCACATTGAATAACACCGAATCATCCAGTGCCAAATATAGGTTTGCCAAAGCCATCTTGTCCTTCTCTTCAAATTGTTTATCCGTCATCCCTTCCGGCTTATTCTCTATTCCTTGCAGGGCGATCTCACAAGCATCTTTAATCAAAACAGCTTGCATCTTCAGTTTCCACAACGCAAAGTTCGCTCCATCAAATCGAGAAATCTCATACTTTGTCGCTGAAACTTTTCCCGCCATCGTTTCGCCGTCAACGAACTACGAATAACCAAACGCTCCGATACCAATTGAAGGGGGACCGGCCGTGGGGTTACCGAGCACACCTCAACCCACACAGCACACGAGCGCAGCGGAAACACAATCTTTCGTAGATGAAAGTAGGCGAAAACGATTGTAGAAAACAAGCACGAGAATAACAAAAGAAATAAAACAAATAAGGGAATGCAAGGACACGAGAATTACGTGGTTCGGCCAACAATGCGTCAACCTACGTCCACGGGCAAGACCACCTCAATGCGTTATTCGATTAATCCACGGCACAAAAGTACAAGGAGTAAAATTGGATTACAAGAAACTCTCTCACGGAGGCTCTCCACGTTTTTCCTCTCAATTAGGATTTTTCAATGAAGCCCTAAAAAATAAAAGATGAATCGCAAGAGTTAATATAACTCTAAAAACCTAATTCTAATAGGAAACGATCTCCACCGTCCATCCGAGATTTTTAAATCACTTCTAGTCGTCGTCCATATTATCTTAAGAATTATCTTTAAGATATTCTTAAATCATCCCTAATATTTAGGAACAAGATTGGATCAAATCCATATGAACTCGAAACATGATTTTACATAATCCAACATTAAAAGCATGTTTCACAGCAGATCAACCTCAGCCTCATAAAAGCATCTTTCACTGCAGATCAACCTCAGCCTCAGGTTTTTAATTTCTTACTTAATTTTATAATTTGATGTGTCCCACCACCCATTTCTTATTTCTCCACTGATCAGTAGTTATCGAGGAGCATGCCCAGGTGGATTTGAATTAAAAAACAAAAAAAGGTAAGAGTTTGAAAATATATATTCGAATTTGGAACCTCCTCCTGCTCGATCATATTATCGATTAAAATAGCAATAGCTTATTTTGAAAAGTTTAAATTATTAATTTTATGGTGGTGATATATCAAATATTGATTAGAAAAAGAAAGGGATGTTGTTCAATTTTGGTCTTAATTTATTGATTGCATTTAAAACAAAGTGGTTTATTATGTGATGTGTCGTTTCATCTGCAATATCCACTATGCAGCGTCTTTTCGGTCCAACCAAGGATTTCTTTTTCCCCTGTACCGTACTCTCCATGGAGGAAGTACTATTTGATGAACATACTATAATAATCTTTATATTAAAATTCTTTCAATACCTTTCTATTTTCACTACAGCAAAAGTTTTAAAATTTGTTACGTCAAAAAAAAAAAAAAAAAAAAAAAAAAAAAAAAAAAAGGTTGTATCAAAAACCAGATATAATAAAATGCTCAACAGTGTCCTACACTCAAACTTGAAAGCGAGTAATTAGCGATAAGTGGGGCGCACGAAAAATGGACCACACACCTCTGCAATCAAAAGCCTAAGGTACACACTTCTACTTCTCAGGATTAATGGGGCAAGCTGCGCGTTTTGAGGGCATCTAGTGTGGACAGCTAGATCGCCATGTGCTTGGGGCAAAGCGAGCTGATTCCTGTGATGCGTACAATGATATTACCTTTCCTCAAAATTTATTACTTGTTGCACGAATTAAATTCAATTGAATTGAATTTATGGGCAACATATGTAATGATATATTCCTTCCACACCAATTCTACCCTCTCACTCTCTCTCTCTCTATATATATATACACACAGGGTTATTGTGTTTTTAAAAATACTAAATACTTGATGCTGATAAGTTTTCTACTATTAAATTTAACTTTTTGACTAATTTCAGTTTTCTAGTATACTTGGTACCAGTATAAGTCTTGTAACTTACAATATAAAAATTTTAGTTGATTAATGCACGCACTTACTTAAAATATTATAACTTAGTGGCACATTACCAATCCGTAAGGCCAATATTTTGGAAATTCGGAGTACTATTCTTTGACTCTTTGTACGCATTGTTAATTTATTTATCGTCGTAGAAGGATACGAAGCAACTGTAGTTCTTACTTTTAAGCGCCAACCACACGAGCCAAGCACCAAAAAAAAAAAAAAAAAAGACAAGAAAAAAAACAAATGCACATGGCTAGCACGTAGCCCGTCGTTTATCTTAAGTCTTCATTCACATATACGAAGACGCTTCGACACGCAAGATGAGGATGAGGATGAGGATGAGGATCGAATAGGATATGTTGAATGAGCAATGTGGGATTAAGAAAAGAGGAGTTTAGCAACTTACAGGTGTCGATGCATGCTAGTCGCGACTCTCAACGCCTCTTCATCACTAAACTCTTCCTCTTCCCTTAAGAGAAATTTCTTGACTTATCAAAGCCGATCAGGTGTTCCAAATGGGCCCGGTAAAGATTCCACAGCCTGGCAATAATCAGGACAAAGTACAGCTGATGGCCCGGCCTGCTGGACCAGGGTTGGACCTATTTTTGACCAGAATTATGTTGCTAGCAAAAGCCTCGGATTCGGATCCAGCCCGGGCCCTGATGCATTTACACGTAGACGTATGTTAAGAGCCAGAACCGCAAGATGATACTCTCGGACCGTACGTCCAGCTGAGTTCAAGCCATGATGATTTTAGTCCCAGTTCCCAGCATGTGGGCCTGCAAATCTAACATCCATACATGCTTACGCGGCATGATCCAACGAGTATTCCCGCGAGATCATCAGGTCCTCCGAGTTCATAGTGCAACTTAGCATGAACCCTGAAGGGTTGGGACTTTCAACCGCAACTGGATCTGAGACTAAAATCGTTGGGCTGGGCCACTCCGCCCTAGACTCTTTGCACAAATAAAATTATCACGAGCATAACAAAATACTGAGACAGCAATGACGATAATAAAAGCACGCAATCTCCGTTTATTAGTCTTTCAGTTACCACTTCGATAACGAACACACAATATACTAATTCACTAGTATACAATCTCCATTTATTAGTCTTTCAGTTACCACACAATACACTAATTCACTTGCCTAACGAACAGAATAGTGAAACATAATAATCGCACTGAAACCATACTTCATAGCTAGTACAACAACATCAATACTCGAAGAATCACAAATTACTAAAATCATGCAGCAACAACGAAGCACCTGGGAAGCGCAAGCATCAGATTGGTAACCAAGATAGTCCAGGTAATTTAGTTGATAGAGTCACCCTGTTTTCTTTTTGAAGGAGAGAGTAAACTTACATGAATGAACAAATTAGCAGTTGCAGTTTCACAATCAACTAAATGGTACAGAGAGAATCCCGACAAGAAAGATAAATAACTAAAAGTGCACCAGAAATGATTTCATAAGACCGAATTGATCAGTGATCTTAATCATGATTTAGCTAAAAATAGAAAAAGGGTGAAAACTATTACAAAGACAACACTTTCAAATACTATTAGGGTGAGACTTGTTAAGAATGCAGGAAGATAAAAGAAAAAAGAGATTACAGTTAATACCTGAAGTGATCAGATAATTACAGGGAGTGAGAACAAAACTCTCCCCCTCATGAAAAAATTGGGTGAGAAAGGAATTTGAACCTACAGTAGCCATCGAGTCTTGCTTTCTGTTAGTCACTAAGTTGTACACACAAATAATTCCACTTCCACTTTGTCTCAACTTCCAACCAAGATCATCATATTTTTTTCATATCCAAATCAGCCCAAGAAAGGTCAAAGAAAACAAGGAGAGCATAAATAGTTACTGCAATATTTCAGATCGTCAGTCACTAGCTACTTCACCTTCAATCTTTGCCATGGTAAGAATCTAGTCATTTGGTGGGAACACTCCGTTTCTTTATATTCTCCGGTAGAAAAGAACATAGGCTGCAGATGTCTTTATATTGTTCTCAAGAATAGGACCGACATGGCGATCATCAAAGTCGTACCACCGTTTCTCTCCTTCGTGCTACAACAGTAAAAACCATGTCAATTAAAGAATAATTTGTACATTTGTGCATGCATGTTAGACAGGAAGAAAGCCTTGAACTGTTGAGAAGGCTCGCAATCAGATGGATAATGCAGCAATTTTCCTAGAAGAGAAGTTATGGGAATTGTGTTCTATCATCATCTAGCTTGCATGTAAGTGCGCACGATGAATTATTACAAGTTGCACATATAAGGTTGTCATTTCATGCGAAAAGATGGATGGTACATCAGCAAAATCACAAAGCGTGAGCTTGGCACTCCACAAATTTTGGTTTTGTTAGTGAGTCAGGTAGCATTGTTGTTGCCAGTTAGCAAACTCTATTTTGTTACTGTCTGAAAAATAAAAAGCATTTTCATTTGTGAACAAATACAAAAATTAAAGTAGTTAATTTTTTTTTTTAAATTTAAAAAAAGTTCGCAGCCAAATCAACAGTACAAATTAAATAAGTTCGTACTAAACAGTTTTAACCTCAAAGAACTGAAGAGAGAAAACAGAACAAGGTCAAAGAACAAGATCAAAGCCTACTAAATTATTTGCACGTGAAAAACATAGAATGAACTGAAGTTTTCTCCAGGGAGGCCAATCAAACTACCAATTATTTAAATGATGGCTACGCAGCTCAGTGAATGCTAATAGAAATCACTACACCAAAATGCAAGAAGATACAATAAGTTCAAGGAGAAATGCAACTTACATAGGCATACGCAGTGTAGTGACCACCCCCCATATTCCCGTAGTGGTTGCTAATAGCAAACAATCTATAATGGGTGGATGGCTGATTCATCCTGTGAGTGATATACGACGACAGATCGAGATCATGAATAGGGAACTCTACAAAAGTTTCCAGTTTGTTTTTAATGAACCGGCTGTATGAAAATCTCTTTAGATGTATAACAAGAATTTCCGGCAACCTCCAAAGATCTAATTTCTTGCTCGCTTGCTGATGCTTTTTGCAGGAAGGGCAGTACCTGCAAAATAACAATATTAATTACATTCATGACATTTATTGCATCTTCACCTGCATCAGTCTCTCAGCAAGAAAGATTGTGCCGAGAGAGAGAGAGAGAGAGAGAGAGAGAGAGAGAGAGAGACTCATTAGTAGGAGTGCTAAAAACATCTCAGAAAGAGTACCACAAGTTGACATACAGAACTTAAATAAGACCATTTTCAGCCACCATCCACCAACTAGCTGCTACTAGTGCATTTATTGCATCAAGTTGTTTTGTGATCAGCACCTATTACTTTTGTCAACAATTCAAAGACAGCATAAAACAGGAAGAAAATTGCATATTCTCAGATAGTGGGGCTAGAATACTATTGGTAGTAGCAAACTGGTTGCTACTCTCAGATAGTGGGGCTAGAATACTATTGGTAGTAGCAAACTGGTTGCTACTATCAACTTTTTGACCCATGGATCAATAGGGTCTTAAGGTTTAGGCTTTAGTGGTGGCACTATTAATCATTGATACAAAAGCCAAAAAGTTGATAGTAGCAACAACTTGCTACTATCAATAGTATTGAAGCTCAACTCTATTCTCAGAAGTATCACAATCAAATTTATAATGAGATTGTATTACTTCAGCTGTCTTTTTTATGCCTCAGCCAGATGTGGCCCTTTATTTTTCTTGAGTCTAATTTCACCATGATTTGACACCATTCATAGAGGTTTGTGCTAAAAGGTACAACAGAATGTCAAATCTGTCATGCAGTTTTATTTCAAGGTAGATGCAACAGATATCAACCAGTAAAATTAAAGGTCTTATACTGAAACATAAAATAGCATACACTTTACCACATGTCTTCTGGGCCAAGTGGTTCCTCCCTTAAAAAGGCTTCAAGGCATGAATAGAGGGAGAAAGAGTCTTGAGGCTTCTTTGCAAAAAACCCAGACTTGTAAATCTCAGGTAGGGTATTCAGAAGGCTGAGATCATATTGCTCCATTGCCTTCTCCTGCCAACAGATAAGCACATGCAAGCGCTTTTCCAAACTAGCAAGCGAAATTGGTTCATCCATTTCAATCTTAGCCCGCTGGACTTGAGCCCTTTCATCTGTTAAGTAAAATTGCAGTTCGTTCTCAATACAGTTGCCTTCAAGGGTATCAGCCATCCCATCAGAGTCTGCCACACTAGAGCTTGTGTCCATATCACTAACTTCGTTGACATGACTTCGGCTGCAATTTTGTTCATCGGATTCAAAAACAACATCCTTTGATTGTAGAAAAGGGTTCATCACCTTCAGAAAGAGACTGTGGACAGTCGATCCATTGACAAATTCAGGAAGCCTCGCCACAAGAGGAACACCAAAGTTCTTCCAACGTGTAGCTGTTTTACCAAAAATGGAACTCCTGAATGCAACGGTAGATCAGATGCAGATGATGATAATAATGATAACAAAAACAACAGCAATATCAAAACCAATAACAACTAAAATAATAATAGTGATAATAGCAATGATGATGATGATGATGATTAAAGAACTGCATGATGCAAAACCATTTGGTATTAAAATAAGTAAAATTTTACTTTCAAATATCACATGTGCACTCCACAAGAGTTTACAACTACATAAAAGAAAATTGACTTTGCCCGGAGCTATAACACTCAAATAAATGAAATGAAAATTCATCATCCAGTCTTCCAGGCAAGATGAAATGCTGCAATCAACAGATGATACAAGATTGTAACATAAAAGGCCTAAGAACCCACAAACCTTGGGTGCTTTCCAGTTTTATAACGATTTGTATACATCATTTATGGTATCCTATCATGCATCTAAGTATTTCCTCATATGTTTTGGATCAAATAAAGATTTCAGAATGATCCTTCCAATTATGAAGAGCATAGAGGTTTCAGCGATAGTCAAAAACATTTTCTAAAAAAAAAAATCAGATACCAATTTGTCCATAAAACCTACAGAATCATAGATGTGTCGATCATATTTATTTTCCCTTTCATATCCAACTTTTTTTTTTCTTTCAATGAGAGAAATAAATATCAAAAAACACTAGAAAGATGCACAATGTTTTGCAATTTGAATCCCCATTGCTAGTCTTTCGAGCAGTGGGGCCAAGTGGCCAACATAGAAGTTAATAAAAAAAAGGTCAAAATCTAATATTCTCCACAGCCTTTTCATGTCAGTATTTTCTTTTAACTAAGTGCAGTGCGGGCAGACATGACAATGGATCGGATTCATGCAAGACCCGGCAATGCAATTTACAATTTGCTTATCAAACACAGAAAAGGTCCAAATTATGAAAATAAGCATAATACTGATATTTCAACAAAAAAAAACAAAACTGTTCAGAATCTATTAAACAGAAAAATGCTTACTCCTCCTTGCGTTGATGCATAAACACTACAATTGGAGCCTTTTCATTATCTTTTGGTAGCCGGTATGCCACCAACCTATCTCCATCTCTAATCAATGATATTGCATCAGAAGGCTCCTCAAGGTAACGGATAATGCGATTGTTATAAACCTGCAGAACTACGTCTTTTAGGTAGAAAATCAAAGATACAGATTTGCACGTACAGAGTATACAGGTTGGACAAATAAGAGTATTTTTGGCATAAGAAAGTAAACATACCTCAGCAACCAAGAGGCTCTCATCGTCTCTCAATGAACAAGCAATGCTTAAAGCCTGAACGAAATCCTTTAAGTTTCCAAACTTTGGAACGCTAATGGTGTATGGAGATGGCTCTGAACTACCGTCAGAACTAAAAACTGTCAGAGTCATTGCTCTCATTGTTGTTGATGGCAAGGGCAGTGACAAATACATGAAAGGATCAAATGTGACTGACACCTTATTGCAAACGGGGCAAACTAAAGTCGACTTGTACTGACCCTATCATCCAAATACCCAAATTAAGCAATTGTTACCGAAACTGCGTAAAGTTAACCATTCAAATTTCAGAATATTAAAAGAAAGAAACAAGGACGGCAAGATTATACAACCGGAAGTATCTGTAAATTTTGCTTTCAGCTACAGGAAAAATGCTGCAAAGTATGTAATTTAGAAGCATGAGAGCAAGAGTCCGTGGCAGGCATAGAGGAATGTAAGCTAAGGTGAAACTTAGACCTATAAAGCACCATGTTTTTCGGTTGGCAACAGTAAAGTTTCAACCGAGACAAATTGCATATTTGGGATTAGAAAATCTCAAAAACTGTTACAGTCTTCAACCATACAGAAAAAGGCCCTATTCACCTGGCATATGTCGACTATAATAGAGTCATTTCGACCTAAATGATTTCCCCAGTACTCATCTGCCACCTCTTCATCTTGACGACCATCAGCATCCTTAGCTTCAATATACGGCTTGGATTTTACACGATTCAGATCTTCATGGAGTCCATCGAGCAGAAAAGCAAGTAGCTCCTGCAAATCATTATTAAGATCCAATAAGTACTTCCCTCTTCAAAACCCAACTGTAATTTCGATGATAAGTACAATATTGCTTTTTCAAAACAAACTTTAACTATATTCTGAAAACAAGAAAAGTCTACAGTAACCTGCGAATCATGTTGGTTATAGCCACTGAACTGTGGTGCAAAACGTGCAAGTTTTGCCTTAAAATGGCGTGGGACTACTGGACTGTTGTCAGGAGCCCATATCCTCCTCAATAAATCTCCAAATGCCAAAGCAAGTTCACCCTGATACCGTCCATATAACAAGATGCAATTAGAATGAATAGTAATGAGTTTCAGCTGAGACCATGGCACAGAGTTATACTAAAAAATATTTCTGATACAGATAATGACAGACTGACTATGTAACTTACATTCATTCCTAACGGATTGTGCGGGTTTATTTCTCTATTATAATCTCCAAGAAAATAGTCAACAAGATTTGGCGTGTGTGCCAAACACTGGATGGCACTGTTCATGAAACACGTATTTCCAAGATTTTCTAATCCCGTTAACCCCAAGGAACCAACTCCTTTTGAGCTTCTGCTTAAAAAATCAGAATTCATATCCACATAACCGCCATTGCTCATCATTGAGTCATCACCAGAAAAGACAGTAACATTAGCTTGTTGCAATGTCAACTCATCTTTCTTCCCGTCAAGTTTACAAGCCATAGGCTCAGATGCATAGACTTGTACTTCTAGAAGAATCTGCACATAGAGAACATGATAACAATTAGAAATGTAAACCCTGCATATAAAGTCGCTTGTCATAGAATATGTAAACACTCTGATCATGTAGAGTAAGTCTATATTTACTTAGCTCATCAAACACTGCAGTTTGGAGGGACAATACTGCTCAAAAGTGATTAGTAATACTTATCTGCAGAATTAAGAGTACCTTCCTACTATAGGCAGCTAGCTGTTAATTTGTCCTTCAGTATTGTTGCTGTTTATTGTTTTTTTCATACACAAATTCTATGTTATTGGATGAGTGTTTATGCTTCTCTGTTCTTGTCATTGTTGGTTAGCTTATAATATGACCCAACCAGATGCAAAGTTTTTGTTTTTGGTTGCCAAACAACCCCACAGCTGTATAGATTACATAAAATGTGTTTAACAAACAAATAAAAGGCAAAGGTACCAAACAAGGTCTTAGGGGGTTTTTTGGTTTTTTTTTAAAAAAAGCCCCAAAATGGATAATTATGTTGCTAAATAAGATCAACAAAAAGAACAGAAGGTAGAATCAGAAAGAAAGAAGTTGAGGCGTAAATCTCCAAATTTCATAAAGTTTGAGGGACCTACATACATTTTTCACCTTAGGACTGCAACAGCGGTAATCAAAGAAAGAAAGAAAAAATATCCGGTATAACCAAGGGCGAATTGGATAGTGCAAGTTGAGTCGAGACTAACATGATCAAATTAAGAGAATGTGGTAATCTAGGGGCTGAAGTTTATTGTGGACAATTCAATGCTAAACAAAAAGTCACTAGAGGAGAAGACAGAAAATCAAACAACACAAATATGAATCATAATATCCCAGAAAATGTTGCCATATAAATACTAGCCAAGCATCCTAACGCTTCCGCACAAATCCGGCAATGAAGAGATAGAGAAGTTACAGCATAGTATCCCGTAAACTGCAATACTTAGGGCCCGTTTGGGTAACCTCCAAAACATAATTTTAGGCCATTTTACTATGTATTTTAAAAGGTGTTGTTTTTTTATTAGTTAGCCCATTTGGTTGGCCCAACAACGTAAAAAGAATACAGCGTATTATTGATGTTTCAGAGATTTTTGGGGGAAAAAAATAGAGCTTAGACCGGCCAAAAAAAATCCCGATTTCGCGTACAACTTCTCCCCTCTTTCGCATTTCGCCTCTTTAAAAATTTGAAATTTAAAATTTAAAATTAAAATTTAAAACTAAAATTTGAAATTTAAAATTTAAAATTAAAATTTGAAATTTGAAATTTAAAATTTGGCACTGAAAATTGGAAAATTAAAAAATAAAATCTAAATTTAAATTTTAAATTTTGAAATTTAAAATTCGAAATTGTAAAATTAAAATTTATTATTTTAAAATAATAAATTTTATGTTTTAAACTTAAAATTAATATTATAAAATTCTAAATTTTGAAATTTTGAAATTAATATTATAAAATTCTAAATTTTGAAATTTTGAAATTTTGAAATTTTGAAATTTTAATTTTAATTTTATATTTGAATTTTTTAATTTGAAAATTGAAATTTTAAATTTTAAATTTTAAATTTAAATTTTAAAATTTTAAAATTCAAATTCAATTTTGAAATTTTTAAATTTGAAATTTAAATCCTAATTTTAAAATTTTAAAATTAAAAATTAAAAATTAAAAATTTATATTTTTAAATTTAAATTTTTGTATTGAAATCAGCGGTCCCTAGTGCAAGTGGCAAAGGGCTTGGTGGTTGATACCCGTGACCCGAGTTCGAAACCTAGTTGCTTCACATATCCAACTAAGTTTATTTCAAAAATAAACGAAGCGGGTAGCATGCTACCTTTCTCTCAAAAAAAAAAAAAATTGGATTGAAAGTTTAAATTTAAAACATAATATTTTTTTAAAGTTTACAATCCAAACAGTAAAAAACAGAATAATATTATAATAGAGTATTGAATTTTTCAAGATATCAAATACATTGTAAAATTAAACTCTGTTTTATTTTTCACTAATTGCCAATCAGGCCCTTAATGTTTCTAAAACTATTTTTCATCATCATAACCATTTAGCAAAAGTAATTCCACTAAAAGCACTCAGTTAATCTGAAGGGAATACTTTTGTTGCTTGTTTGGAACTCTGAATGCACGATCTAAGATAATTTGTACCATTATACACCTAAAAAACATAGATTGACAGTTTTAATGTCCAGCTTTACAGTTTTAAAATTCTACCAATACCGTAGTCTCAGCCAAGAACCAAAACTATAAAAGTGGAGAGGACACTTAATATTAGTTCGATATCTACGGCAGCAATTTGAAGTATACAACACAGTCAAGAGATGATACTAAGTAGATGCACTTAGAAACTGCTAGATTTACTGAATTAAATGAAATGGATAATGAGTAAAAGTACTTGTTATGTAGTCATTTACCATCATAAGTTCATAGCCAAAGCCAAACACAGCAATAGGTGATGAACCAGATCCAATTAGTTAGATAGTTACCTCCTGATCAGACTGTCGACAATCTTGAGGTAGCCTATTCCACTCATTCATTAAGATGAGATTTGTTTGTCCTGAAAAATCCCAAATGTGAACCTAATCCAATAGAATACAAAGTGCATATAAGCCCAAAATAGTATGCATCCTTGTGCTAGAAATAGAGAATAAATATTTAAAGCAGGCAAACATACTGGCTCAGCATCTACATCAAATATTTTGCTTGCTCTTTTAAAATTCTCCACTGCATTGTCCTGAAAATACACAATTTATTAATGCTTACGAAGAAAATAAAAAAGGTTTAATGCACTCTTAACCGTTAGGAATGTGATGTCATATCTTAAATGAACACATTTGACTGCAAATGCTAAAATAATTATCAAATAAGCAATATAGCAAGAAAACTCACAAATAACAAGCTTCATGAACTAATAGTGCTAGAAGGTAGGCATTTGAAAACATGATGATATAGATAACAGCCACAAATTAGGCAATACCAGACAAACTTGACAAGCTTGAAAGGTTTGGAATTTGTTAAAACATTAGACAAAATGAGTTGAAGTTTAGGCAAATTGAAACATAAGAGTTATAGACATCACAAAGCATGGAAAACTAATAAATAATATTTTATCTTCCCCTCACTCCAAAAGTTAAAAACAGAAGGACAATTTACACTATTAACAACAAATAACTAATAAATTTCTCAAACTGATTTCATATTTCATGAATAGTTAGGACTACCAAAACTTCTGTAAATAATGTGCAACAATGACAAATATGGTAAATTAGCCAGCTAAATATACTAAAAATTTTCGTGAAATTTCCAATCTATTCTACTGATAAGACACACCTCCAAGATACTTACTTAGAATAAAATTTAAGATTATGATAAAGAGAAACTCCATTAAACTGCTCAAAGTGAATGCTACAGAAACAGGATGCTGTGTTTCATTAAATTAGGATACTTTCCAAATACCAGATGGGCATAATAAGCATATGAAATCATGAAGGACAATGTTATCTTCATCATCATCCTCTCAATCATAGGAAATGCTAGCTAAACAAAGGTTTCTTCAACTATACTTTCCGGAAGTCTTTTAGAGCACATGATGCCAAGCTTAACAATATTTAAAAAAATTGAAAGGTGACTTTGCTTCAAAATGTATTGCAAATCATGAAAGGAAAAATTTGCTTCTCTCTAGAAAATCTTAATACCATGTTAATTCGTTGAAAAATGCAAATATTGCATATTAGCTCCCAAAACTAAAAACTACCACAATGACACGAAAGTTATCTAGTACCACAATGCCTACTCAAGACTAACCATTTATGCACAAAGTGACCAAATTAGCACTTTCAAAGGGTAACGATCATGTAAGAACTACCTTTGATGCAACTGGGTTGGCATCGGTTGGGTCAGATTGACGGTCAGTTCTGATCCAACCCAACATTGAAAACCCTCTCAACCCTAACCAATTCAAACCAATCTTCAATTTGGGCTTTTGTCAATGCTAATCCAACCTGGCCTCAGGTTGGAAAGAGTCAAACCACAATTTCAGGCTGAGTTATTTGGGTTTTACAACAGCAAGAATAACAGGGAAAAATTCCGAGCACAAATTTAACTCATTTTTAACAACAAGAAGACAGAAATAGTAAATTTTGTTTCTACTATGATTTACATATAACATAAAAGAAGAAAATTAGAATATAATATATATTCTTAGTACAGTGTATATTTTCTATAGGTTCTATAATTTATAAAATTTAGCTGTATGTCAGGTTAGGACTAGGTTGAATAACCAAAAAAACTAAAGTATCTCTGAATATGGCTAAGAGAAACTTGTTCAAATTTGCTCAAATTGACCTAAATGACAATCAACAAGTAACTAGTCAATTCATTGATCATCAGTGACAACCAAAATAATGTGCATAATCCATCTGAAGTAGTCAAAGAAACCCATTGAATCAAAAGTAGTTTGTAAATAACTAGCTGATTATTTCTATGGCGTGGGTTACAAGTACTTGAATCAAAAGTTCAATGTTCTGCATGTCGAACCATTCCAGTACTTCAATAGGAAATTATTTACAAACATGCAAGGGTTTAGTATTTGTAAGCTTTGCATATATGCAAATTTAGAAGTTACATCGAGTAGAACAACAATAAATTAATGACTCAGACATACCTTTTTACTAATCTTCACAGTCAATATATTTGTTTCCCTTACGACAGATATTCTGAGCATTAAAGGATAAACACCACCAAAGCCTACTTCAGAGATTGACAGGTTCTTGTTGTTCTTGAAAGCCATATTAGAGTCAGTATGCCTATAAAAGAAAGGACAAACAATAACACAAAGAAGTATAGAAGAACAATTTAACCTTGACTGCAAGTAATGAAACAGGAAGTAGGTAAACAAAACAAACGGTACAGACAAAAGGAAAGTTTATGAGATGCTAAGACACTGCAAGCATCTGCAGTGTTTTGGGTCCCGCAAAGGAGGTTCCGGATCTGTAACCCTCCAATCAAGCCAAGCTTCTTGGCCGTATTGCAGATTTCTGTGAACACGCTCTTCAAAACCTCATGGTGAGATTCAGTATTGGAAAGGTAAAAATTAGAGCTGCATTCACTCAATTCTTTTTCAGAAGTAGACAACATATATGGTTATAAATTCTTTTGTAAAATCATCCAAGATAACAATGCCCTAAATAACTTGCTATTCGTATAGCCTTAAAGAGGTGTTCCTTTCAAGAACACCAACATTGCCTTGCAAAACCCCAGTAAACAAATCGTTATACAAATTAGAGAAGAAAACTAATCAGGAAGCACATATACGCCACAATAATCATCAAGCACGACTTCCGAAGCATCAAGATACAAGTAAGCTTGTCAAACAAGAAAGTTAAAGCATGTAAAACTAATAAATAAGTGCATATACCCCACAATCCTAATCAATCATGCCATCAAAAGCAATTTACTCAAGCACTCACCATTTGAACGCCTGCAGCCACACTTCCGACGGAATCAACGCGAAGCTCCGCCCGAAGACCCCCTCCTCCGCATCGCCCAGGCTCAAATCCTCGCTGCGGCGGAGGTTGAAGACCAGATCGGAGCTGAACATGCTGATGATCTTCATCCCGTACGACGTCGTCGCGGGGGTCGCGGCGTAGGGGATCCCTCTGAGCCCGTCCACCGCCGCCACCGATTCCTGCGCCCCTCTCCACCATCTAGGCGACGATTTAGACCAAGAAACCGATCAAATTAAGCCCCGGCGTATCCAATAAGAGGCGCATTGGCGGATTGGTGTCCTAGGGTTCGAGATTGCGACCGATCGATCGGGATCGAAGGGGATTGCGAGGTGGGGGAGGGTTCGTTACCTGTAAGGGACGAGGTAGACCCTTTCATCGTCAGGGGCGGCAGGGTGATCGGCGGTGGCGGAGGCGTCGGCGATGGCGGTGGCGGCGGCCATGTCGACGGACGATGGAGGAGGGGGGACGCGCGATCCGAGGGGTCGCGATGGTTGAAGAAATGGCGTAGAGAGAGAGAGAGAGAGAGAGAGAGAGACGAGAAGGTGGGCAAAGGAGATGGAATGAGAGAGAGAGGACAGATGCGGAGAAAGGAGTGAGAGAATGAAGAGGCGCTAATATTTATTTAATAATTATATTTATTATCTGGGAGAAAAGCCTTTTTTTCCTACGAAACAACAATTAACTACCCAAAATTGAAAAAAAAAAAAAATATACTGTACCGTAATGTAATTTTTTTAAAAAAAATATCATTAGGCATATTATCAATCCACACTTATTTTCAGCTCAAACCAGAACTTGATTCGGGCTGTTTGGCAATTACAATATTTAAAAATAAAAGTATATTTTTTATTATAATTTTTTGTTATATTTATAAAAAAAACATTTTATTCTTTAGTATTTGAATAAAATACTATATTTTTTACATTACAAATTTTAAATTCTTGTGAGTAACGAAATATGAAAATGAAAATTTCATAACGGAGAGTGAAGCGGGATGATGGGATTCCTATGACGAGGAGCGAAATGAAATGGTGGAATCGATCAGAACAGAATAATAATTTTTTTGAGAATATACTAAGAGAAAAAGGAAAGAGAGTGGGCGGCGAGAGGTGTGTCTCTCAACCGTCTCTGTGACCACGCAAATAAAGCAAAATATTTTTGGTGAAGACATAATAAGAAAAGAAGAGAAAAAAAGTATGTCTAGCGGTCTTCTTTTAGTGTAACCACACGAATAAAATGAAAGAGGGAAGAGAGGGCGAATGGTGAGCGAGTGAAGCCTCGAAAAATAAAATTTTATTTTTTTTATATTATCTATTTCATACTATTTTTTTCAATTAGCTCGATATTCCAAACGAGCTATTAGAAATTTTTTAAAAAAATAGACTAATATAATTTATTATTCTGTATTATTATTAGGTTGCCAAATAAATTCTAATCTTTCAATAATTATTATATTAATAATAAATTACCATAAAATATATTAAAAAAATTTTATATAAAAACATAGAGCCACACACTAAAATAAAAAAAAAAAAAAAGAATATATACAAACTGCAAATATTCTATACTGCAGGGTAATTTTTGAAACTTTCTTAAGCTCAATTTATTTTTTTTGTGGCCATTCTAATTTGCGCCGTAATTTTGGGTAGTTATTGAAGTATTTATTTTTAAAATTTGTTGGAAACAACGACACTGCATTAGCAACGAAGGAACCTCGGTATATTCCGATTGGAGGAGATTTCCTGTCCCTGTCTTAGAACTGGATCAAGCACTTTCGTAAAATGACGATACTAACCCCCAGATAAGAACCCATGTGGACGCCCGAAAATCCACCGTCCATTACTGGACGGCTACGATTCTCACGACTCCGATAGAAAATTGTTGGCTGCAACCGGTGTACGCTTATGCCCCATGCACCGCACTTAATAGTTCGTGATTATTATTTTAAAATTCAAATATGATTATTAGTGATTTTTTTTATTATAGATTTTTCAGTAAAATTATGTATTTTTATTTTGTGATCTCTATCGTAGGCTTCAAGGAACGGGTGTATGAGATGTACTTTGTACACCCGGTGCAGGCAGTAATTTGGTGTGTTATACGGACGGGAGGATTTGTCCGTTGGATTTGTGAATAAGACGATTTTTAACGGTGATTAAGGGTGGATTGTAGTATTTGGAGCCGCTTTTCGTTATTATTTGGATTTGGAAAGGGAGAAAGGGACCCACAAAAAAAAAGAAAAGTGGTGGACCCGGTCTACGCGGGTCTATCGAAAAGGATAAGAGGAGCCCATAGAATTTTTCAGGTCAGCGTCAACATGGCCCCGGTGTACCGGCTTAGCGTGCACCCTATTTTTCTTTTTTCAATTTTTTTTTTTTTTTTTTTTTTTTTTTTGTGGCATTGAATGGTTATGATTTACTGAATGATTTTTTTTAAGACAAATTGACTCATTGGTCTCCGATTTTTCTTTCAATAGTTAAATTGTTGTTGTCCACTCAAAAATCCAAAATTTTTTATTAGAGGTTCCAGCAAAAAATATGAGATCGAGACAAAAGGAGATGAACTCTGTAACGTAATACACGCAATATTCTCTTCTATTTCAAGAGTGAACTAGTTCGGAATTGTTTAGTATGAACTATATCTGGCGACGTTGGGTTTAAAAATGTTCGAGAAAATAAGTAATTTAGGCCCGGAGCGCATTAACATACCCTAATATTTCCCTAATATTTCCCCCAAATGGTAATTGTTGTATCTTGTTAACTTGTACAATGTTCCAACAATTTGAAATTGTTGGCGATAGCTCTCCACCAACAACAACACTTCTAGTTTTTTCCAAAATAATAATAATAATAAAAAAAAAAAAAAAAAAAAAAAAAAAAAAAAAAAAAAAAAGGAGGAAGATTAATTAGACCTGAGAGCAATTCTCCTTTTTCCCTATTTTCCAAGTACTGCTTGCCATTCTCTTTGTTGGTTGGATTTTGTTTTGATTCTCGTTCTCTTTCTTAAAATGCGATACAATTTATCTTATTCCCTGTAGATGTACAGAAAATAAAGTGAGCTATGGTACTCAGTAGCTCTTGTTCCAATTATACACAGGTAATTTTCACCAATCTCTTTAAGAAAAGGCAATGGTGGTTAGATTTCACCATCATCATCCAATTCAATTGAAATGTAGCTGTCACATGTTCTCCCTGTACATAAGAGCTACCTGATTTACTGCAGCAGGGCAACTAAAGGTGATTGGGCTTCTACTGGGCCCAAATTGGATTTTAATTTGGGCCAGATTTGGGCTGGGCCATACACCAGCCCATCATGCACTAGGGGGAAAGTTCCTGAACTTTGGCATATATTATATTTTAGTTTTCTAAGGATGGAAAGAATTTCAGTATCTAGTTACTGTTCTTAAATTGCTTCTTTAACAATTAGAGTTTGATGACTAAAATGGTTAACCTAGCTAGTATTTGTTAAACTTAGAAGAAAAAAAAAAAAAAAAAATTCAAGTAAAAGGTGGAGGGACCAAGGTTCATAATTGAGATAGTATAGAGACTAGTACAATGGCTTTTATTTTAGGGTATATATAAAGAGCAATGCTACATGTACACCCCGAAGGGGTGTACATCATACACCTCCACCATTTTAATGGTGGCGATATTTTTTACGGGTCACATCGAGTGACACATCATCACATCCCCACCCTTAGATGGGTGGGGTGTATGATGTACACCCCGAAAGGGGTGTACACATAGCATTTTCCATATATAAATGGAAAATGCTAGATGTACACCCCAAATAGGGTGTACATCTTACACCCACCCTATCCTAGGGGTGGGTGAATTCCACTCGTCACATCGAGTGACGAGTGGATGAATACCCATCCTAGGATGGGTGGGTGTAGGATGTACACCCCATTTGGGGGTGTACACCTAGCACTTCTTTATATAAATAGGGTAAATATAAGTGTACACTCCTGACGGGGTGTACATCCTACACCCCACCCCATCTTGGGGTGGGGTGAATTTCACTGGTCACATGATGTGACCAGTGGAAGAAGCCCCACCCCAGGATGGGGTGGGGTGTAGGATGTACACCCTGTCAAGGGTGTACAGGTAGCATCGCCCATATAAATATACATCCTTTTAGGATATTTTAGGGGTGGGGTGTATATCTTACACCACACTCTATTCTGGGGTGAGGTGAATTTCACTAGTCACTAGATGTGACGAGTGGAATAATATCCACCTCAGGATGCGGTGGGGTGTAGAATGTACACTCATAAAAGAGTGTACACCTAGCATCCCTCTTTTATTTATTTTATTTGACCCTGGGTCAAACCTATCCAAAAAGTCTTCTTCATCTAGAATGCATATTCAAGTTATGGTAGTGAGGTTACCAGGTTGAATTATTGGCATTAGAGGGACCAATCCATTTAACTTGTCCCTTTTATCATTAAAACAAAAAAAAAAAAAAAAAAAAAAAAAGTCAGAGCTACAAGTGGTTGTAAGTGGACCATGCACACCTCCCTTCATTTACCATGTGGGATCATAATTCCATTCAGAATAATATTATCTGTACAGTCTATAATAATCACGTAAATATTAAATTATCATCTTTAATATACTAAAATTTATTTATTTATCATGTCAATTTACTTTACAAACAGATTAATCTTTTTAAAAAATAAATTCTAAAATCATAGGGTCATAAAGTTTGCATATTAGAAAAGGTACGGCCCTTTTGGCTTGGATTTTGAAAAAATAATTTTTTATAATTAATTTTGATTAAAAGTTATAAAACGTTTCATTGAATTTAGTTGAAAAAAATAAATAAATAAATTTTCTAAAACTGTTTGGCAATATTTTTTTTTTTTTTGCTGTTTACAAATAATACATTTTTTTACTAAATTTTATTTTAAAATAATCTAAAATTAAAAATTAAATTTTAAATTTGCACAATAATTTAAATTTTGATGTTTTAATTTAAAATATAAATTTGAAATTTAAAAATTTATAATTTATAATTTATAATTTTAAATCTAAATTTAAATTTTTAATTCAAATTTAAAATATAAATTAGAAATAAAGAATAAAATGTTTAATATTTAAATTTTGAAATTATGAAATTTAAAATTTAAAATTGGAATACTTAAAATTCAAAACTTAAATTTTTAATTTTTAATTTTAAAATTGAAATTTAAAAATTTGAAATTTAAAAATTTAAAATTAAAACTTACAATTTAAAATTTTAAATTTTGTCTCAAAATTAAAAATTAAAAATTTAAATTTTAAAATTTAAAATTTTGATTTTTGAATTTAAACAAATTAAATTTTAAATTTAAAAATTTAAAAATTAAAAATTAAAATTAAAATTTAAAATTTTGAAAATTGCAAGTTGAAATTTAAAAATTAAAATTTTAAATTTTAAATTTTAAATTTTACAATTTAAAATGTAGAATTTAATATCTAAATTTTAATTTTTAATATCTGAAATTTAAAATTTAAAAGTTAAGATTTGAAATTTTAAAATTCAAATATGAAATATAAAATTTAAAATTTAAATTTAAATTTTAAATTAAAAATTAAATTTTAATTTTAAAATTTAATTTTAAAATTATAATCAGATTTCAGAAAGCAAATTTTAGCTGTTTTTTATTTTGGGCCTGATTGATCAGAAAACTGATTCTAAAAATTAAAATAAAATTTTGAAATTAAAATTATCACACGCTTTATTGAGACGAAAATTAGTTTTTAGTCTAAAATTACTTTTCAAAACTTCAACCAAACACCTCCAAAAGAATACGTAGAGTGCTAGATTTGCTAGATTTGCTAAATTTTCAATTTACTTTAGATTGTAATTTTTCAGCTTTTATCATCAGAAAGTTTTTTTTTTATTTATTTGTCTTATCAAATTTTTTATCTGTTTTTTTTCCTTTTTGGCTAAAAATCAAAAGGGACTGACAAATTCTACATCTCTTGGATTAGAAGTTGTACATATTATATATATATTTTTTAATTGTAGATTTAACATTTTTCAAATAATATGCATGATTTTTTTTTTTTTCCCACCCACCATCTCAATCTTTCATCATCCAAACAGTTTTGAAGCTTACATATGTAGACTTGCAGTTAATAAAGAAGCCCCACCTGTTTGCCCCTTTACTTCTTTTGACAAAGAATTTTGTGTGGCCAAATGACAACTACATAAAGTAAGGAACCAAAAAATAAATAAATAAATAAATAAAATGTTTATTTGTTCTTTTATATTTGTAATGGAAAATAATTTTTGCACATCCAAAAAAAAAATATATCTTATATTTCATCCATCCAAGAGTGGGATGAATTTTACTAGTCACTTGGAAGTGACCAGTGAAAAATACTCCATCTTTGGATGGGTGAGATGTGTATCATACACCCTTTTGGAGTATATGAGTATCATTGCTCATTTGTAATTAGGCTAAATTACATAAAACTTTTTTTTATAAAATCTCGCCTTTTTACTTTTTTTCTATGACTTATAAAAACTTACACTACGGAATTATGCATTTATCCTCTGCCGTCATCGTTCTGTAAATGATTCTGTGATTCTGTGACCACATTTGATGTGCTGCAGCGCTGCAGTCATTAGAGATGAGACTTGCTCATCAACCGTATCAATTCTTCAACCACTTACGGAACGATGACGGCAGAAAGGTAAATATATAATTTCGTAATTAGGAGGGGGCAAAATGTATGACTTTAAAAGTTGGGAGAAGTAAAAAAACAAACTTTTACAAAAAAAAAAAATTCTGCAATTTAGCCTTGTAATTATATTTGGTAAATATGTATTGGCATTTTTGGAATAGACCCCTTTACCCCTTTAACTATTTTTTTAATTGATTTCTTATTTGTATCTATATTGTTTCTACCAATGAAATTAAACCTTTTATTCATTTCAATAGAAATTCAATTAAATTGAACCATTCCTAGTATTTTCCAACTAATTGAACTATAGATTTTGTTGGGGTATTAATCACTAAGAGCCAATGGAATTATTAATTTTAATAGATTTCCGGTTCAATAATCCAGCAACTAAAACCCAAATAAAAGAAAAAAAAAAAAAAAAAACTAAAGTAGTGTTAATAAAAAATAATTAATATGGTAAACTTTAATTTGATTTCCCGTGGTCTAAAAAGTTATACTTAATTATCTTGTATTTTTATTTTTATTTCATCAAAAAAATTTATCATCAAAGAGAATAGTAAAGATATTTTTTTAAAACAAGTAATATTTTATTTAACGAGATATTTTTATAATGGGTATATATAAGTGTACACCCCATAAGAGATATACATTCTACACCCCACCCATCCTGGGGTGGGATGAATTCCACCCGTCACTCGATGTGACGGATGGAGTGAATACTCACTTCAGGATGGAGTGGGGCGTAGGATGTACACCCCTTATGGGGTGTACACCTAGCATCACCTTTTTATAATAATATAATATAATATAATAATTAAGTATAATTTTTTTGAACTATATATATATATTACGGCAAAGTGAAAACACAGTAAATTACAAGATAGATAAGTATAACATTTTAACAATATAATAGCAAAATGAATTAAGGCAAGTGAACCAATCATCTTAGTGCAAGGATTTTAAAATTTTATTTGAAGACAAGAGATAGTAGCCAAAAGCATGAATGAGGTAGTGTAATAGTAACACCACATCCATGTCTTCTTTTTGGTTCCCCATGACTTCAATATTGTTTAGTACATGAAAAAATAGTTATGCATGGCCTACTTAAAAGTGGATTAGACTTGGGCATTGCTTAAAGTTTGTTGACCAAGTGCTTAAAAAATAAAAGACAAAAAGAATGATCACTCTCATTAACCATGCTCCTCTTCTTCTTTTTTTCCCTTTTTTTTTTTTTTGTGTGTGTGCTCACTTTTTTTTCTTTTTTCTTTGTTTTTTCTTCCTCTTTTCTCTAAAGCCACTTTATGTTATATTTGATTTGATGAGCAGTGTATATGTCACACCACAAATAGCTCAATATTCAAGTTGTTAAAATTTTGAAAATCTTTGAGGAGGCAGGAGGAATATTAATTTAGTATATTTTTTGGCATCTTCTTTTTAGATGCTATATTTTATATTGCTATATGGTGAAGTACTTCTTTTGAATAATCAAGATTCTTTTATAAAAGCCCTTGTTGCTAGGGATGGATGCACAAACATGAGATTCAATTAATAATTCACCCTATCCACATTTCCCCTCTTGCAACTTGTATTAGTTCTGGCCCCTTCTAGAAGGAATTTATTCAAGTGGACATGGAGCATATATACAAATATGATGCAATAATCCTCTACTATGATTATATTAGAGAATATCATATTATCATTACATATTGAAGAGTAAAATTGAGGGTTTATGAATGAATATTTATGCAAGTTCCTTTTTTTTTTTTTTTGCTTGAATCAGGATTAATAAGCTGTGGTGTTTTACAAATTTATAATTTATGGGTCATATATTTAAAGGGAATCAAGCTGTAAACAATCCATTAATGTTGTATTAATAGATGGAGGGAGTTTGCTTCTGCATCATTTTTCGATAATAAGAAATTCAAATCAACGATTAGTTAAGTCAAGCACGATTTAAACTATTTAAAATTTTATAAAAATAAATTTTATAATTTTAAAATATTATTTGCTTAGTGATCAAGTGATTTCAAATTTACTTTATGTTAGCTGATAGAAATTGATGTTGAAAAATTATAAATTTTGAAACCTAATTAAATAGCGGAAATAGCCTAGATCAGGTTTAAGTATATGGATTGTTGTTTTATATAATTGACTACTGAAAATGTTAAACTTATGCTAATACCAGATTTTTTTTCTGATACTAATTTAATATGATAAAAGCGAAAAAAATTCTAGTTTGTTGAATATAAAAATATTAAAAAAATAAAATACATAAATATTTACGTAGTTCGGTTACTAACCTACATCTACGGACGTAAATGGAGCATATACTTTTATTATAATCAAACTGGTATACTACAACTAGAAATATTAATTTACTAAAACTAATAACAATCTCAATAAAATTAAATATAATCTAAACTTAACTTAATAAAATAATCAAAACAGAATATAGTTAGAAAATTTTATAATTTTATAATTTTAAAATTTGAGGCATATCTAATGAAAAATAATAAAAATAATAAACAATGTTGTTTACTTCTTGAAAAAAGTTAAGTGTATACCCCTTTTGGGGTGTACATCTTACACCCCATTTGGGGTGTACATCTTACACCCGGGGTGAATTCCACCGATCACTTCGAAGTGACCAGTGGATAAGCCCCCATTATTGGATGGGGTGAGGTGTATGATATACACTCCATTTGAGATGTATATGTAGCATCTCTCATATATATATATATATATACGACTCCGGCTAGAATACTATCGATAGCACCAAACAATTGGTGCTATCAAGTTTTCAGCCGTTGGATGAAAAAATATGCAGTTGGGATTATAGTGGTCCCCTAAAATTTTTACTACTCAACCAAACACTTAGTAAACCCTAGGGGACCACTATAATCTCAACCGCATATTTTTTCATTCAACGGCTAAAAACTTGATAGCACCAATAGCTTGATACTTTCGATAGTATTCTAACCTAATTCTATATATACATTATATTATCAATAGTACCAAAGTACTATTAACTTCTTGATCTTTGAATGAAGAGAAGAACGGTTAGAATTATAGTGGTCTCCTATAATTTATACTATTTCACCAACAACCCACTAAATCCTAGGACTTTATTTGGTATGGATACAAAATGTGATAAATGGAATATCCCTCTTTTATACTCAAACATTAATTAGTGAGGAAAAAAACTATACCTCCCCTCTTGGGGGGGGGGAACAACCCAAATTTGGGTGGGAATATCTTGTTCCACCCATTTTATTTTTTTAATTAAAATTAAAATTAAAATTTTTAAATTTATAAGATTTTAAATTTAGTTTTTTTTATTTTATAAATTTTAAAATTTTTAACTTTAATTTTTAATAAATTTAATTTTTTTTAATAAATTTATTAATTTTAAAATTTTAAAATTTATACAAACTTTTAATTTTTTTATAAAAATTTTTAAATTTATATAAATTTAAAATTTTAATTTTTTGAACCCTCTTTTGCATGCACATTTTTCGAGACGATTAAAATTTAAATTTTTAAAAATTTTAAATTTTAAAATTTTAAATTTATTTTTTAAAAAATTTTATAAATTTTTAACTTTAATTTTTAATAAATTTAAAATTTTAAAAATTTATAATTTTTTAATAAATTACAATTTTTATATACAAAAGTTAAATTTAAATAATACAAATTAAAATTAATTTATTTAAAAATATATTTTTTAAAAAGTAATTTTTTCAATTAAAAATATTTATTTTTTTTATTCTTTTTATTTCACTTTATCAAGCTAAACATAATTTTTCTTATAACCGATACAACTCTAATACTCATCCAAACACAAAATTACATTAGTTTCTACTTATTCATGAACTTATACATATCCCTGGAATAGACAGTTTTAATTTATATCCAAACCAAACGCAGCCTAGGTGACCACTATAATCCGAACCGCACATCCCTTCATCAAAGGGTCGAAAAGTTAATAGTACTACGTGCTTTGTATTATTGATAATATATATATATATATATATATATATATATATATATATATATATATATATATATATATATATATATATGCTCGTAAAAGTACCAAGTTATTTGTACTTGCGAGTTTTTTACCTTTAGATGTAGTAATGTGCGGTTAGGATGATGGTGGATCCCTTGGGTTTAGTGGGTGGTTGGTAGAATAGTATAATATAAGAGGTGGAATTAATCAAAAGGGTTAGATCTAATGGTAAAAAACTTACAAGCACCAATTACTTGGTACTTGTACAAGCACAATAGCCGGACTATATATATATATATATATATATATATATATATATATATATATATATATATATATATATATATATATATATATATATATATATATTAAATTTCTATACTTTTAAAAGTATTTAAGTTATTGGTACATATAGATTTTTAGTTCTTGGATAAAAATGATATGTGGTTAAAATGATAGTCTATCCTTTGGATTTAGTGGATGGTTGGTGGAATAGTATGATTTAAGAATTAGAATTAGTCAAAATAATAGATCTAACAGTAAAAAAATTTATAAATATCAATTATCCGGTATTTTTATAAATATAGTAACCCAACTATATATATATATGAGCAATGCTACCTGTACACCCCGAAGGGGTGTACATCATACACCTCCACCATTTTAATGGTGGCGATACTTTTTACGGGTCACATCAAGTGATCCATCATCACACCCCCACCCTTAGATGGGTGGGGTGTATGATGTACACCCCGAAAGGGGTGTACACATAGCATTTTCCTATATATATATATATATATATATATATATATATATATATATATATATATATTATTATTATTATTATTATTATATTTTGTGGTTACTTTATGGACTAAACAATAATTGATGCCTTGTGCATGTACATGCATCACAACATTATATTTTTTGTTTTTTTAATCTTTTGTCCTTGTGAGCATCTTGGTTGTGATGGAGGATACATAACAAAGATGAACCATAGAATGATCAAATTGCCAAGTCATATGAAATCCTATTTATTGATGGTTGTTGTGCAGATGCACACAAAATGTCCTTTTCTTTCTCTTACTTTTCATTAAACAAGAAGGATAGAGAAGGACAAAAATGACCAAACATAGAAAAGCCAAATTAACATTTGTAATACAATAAAAACTGTCGCAATTAATTAGTTTGCACCAATATTAAACAATGCATTTCATTAGAATCTTGAATCCCTAAAATATCTAATTAATTTTTTCAAAACATTCATTCATTATTTTTTGACTAACTTGTTGAATATAAAATATATAAATATTATTTTCTAAAAGTTTAAATATATTAGGGTTTAATTTTTGTTTTATATAATTTTACATAATATTATAACAGGAGATTTTAAGTTCGAATTATGAGTCTATTAAAAAATTTTGAGACCAGAGACGTAAAACAAAGCGTTAAACATAAAAATATAAAAATATTATTTTTTATTAGCTTAAATTTTAAAATAATAATAATAATTTTATATAATTTAACATAATTTAACAACTGAGCACACGAAAAGAAGTGAAATGCAACAATAAAATTTGTGAACAAAAAAAAGTAGAAGAGGAGGAACCTTAGATCTAATTATACAAACTTTGTTGCGTAAATGTTCATACCTAGAAATTAACCCATCTATTTTCTTTATCTTAGTCTAGAGCAATGGGGTTATCCAGAAATATATAAGATCAACAGTGATAGTTTAAATATTATATATATTGATCCATATATTGATAATTAAAATAATAATAATTTTAATATCCTTCAATTGAAATTAGTAGGGCATAAAAATACAACGGGTAAATAAATAAATTAATCCAACTCTAAAATAGAAAGGAAAAAAGAATATTCAAAGCACTTTTTGGAGAAGCTGTTCCAAGTAAATACAAAGAGAAGTGCTCATAGAAACCCTTAATAAGTTTTCACCTGTGGGAGTTATTTTGGGTGCATGCCCACTTTTACAAATTTGTTCTGCTTGTGCGTGTCTTTTTCTCTTTTCTAATTCTACGCGTGTGGTTCGCAGCAGCTGCTTTTCTCCCTGTGATTGGATGGAGTTGGAACTTTTTTTAGGCCCCACTTATTTTTGTTCTCTTTTCCCTTCTTTTTTTTTTTTTTTTTTTTTTTTTTTTTTTTTTTTTTTTTTTTTTTCTTTTTTCCCTTTTTTTTTTTGTGGTTGTCCTTTTCTCTCTTTTATATTTTGTTTTTCTCTTTTGTTGAAAAGTTTAAAGCTCACCAGCTTTTCTAAATTTTATGGCATATATAGTAAAACTCAACTAGTCTACAGAATATAGTACAACTCAATTATTCAATGTATTAAATTAAACAATGATTAATTAGCATTTGCTATACCCACATAACCTTTCTTATGTTCTTTGAAATTTCTTTTTTTTTTGCTATTTTTGGATATACTGCAAAGGATTCTCCACTAGCTATAATATTGTTGGTGCGAAGCTATAATTTATTATTACTATGGAATAAAAAAAGTGAGACTTAAAATAAACTGTTTGTAGGATAATTTGTAAAGAATTCAGTTAGAACTATCTCACGAACAAATTCGATCGCTGTTCCCGCATATAATTACCAACCAAATATATATTTTGAGCATTTATGAATTTGTAGGAGTGAATATGCTCCTTCTTTGTTTTCTCCCTAATATTCTATTTATCTGGATAAGCAAAGAAAGGTTGGTATAAATAACTTCAATCACCTAAACCATACATAGCATCTCATGATGTATGTGTGTTGATATGGATGTTTCTTGAATTTTTAAGTGCAATCTTAACCTAATCTCAATTAGTTAAATACCTAATGGTGATATAGGAGACAAGGTCTCGTGTCAACAAGGGAGTGTTTGGCTCGGCCAAAAAAAATTCAGAAAATAATTTTATAGTAAGAAATTAAAGTGTTTTTCGTTTGTTTGGTTTTTTTCAAAAAAAAAATCCAAATTTTATGCAAAATATTATTTTTATTTTCTGAATTTTTCATTTGAGAAAACTACCATGAATAAAATGTTCTTTTCCTGAAAAATGGCTTTTCGATTTTTTTCGAGAAATCAAACTTGTTTTATTTGTTCTTCTTAATTGTTGGTTGCTTGTATAGATTATGGGATGATAACTTTGTTTCAAGAGAGTATGCTTCTATGTATGATTTTACTATGGATGTGTGACTCTTCGTTTCTTTGTAATCCCAATAAGTTCAATATTTCAAGTTTAATTAGCATATTTCTACCCAAGAAATGACACAATATTGTACTTATTTTCTAAGGTACCATTTTGGTGCATCTATAATTTTGTGCATTGAAAATGCCTTGGCAAAGGGCATTTTTTTTTTTTTTTTCTATTTTTTTTTTCTTTTATACTTCGTTTGATTTTATTTTTTTTTTCTTTTATACTTCGTTTGATTTTTTTTTTATTTATTAAAATTTTTAGATTTTAATAAATATTTAAATTTTTAATTTTTAATTTTATAAATGTTAATTTTTTTAATTTTATATTTTAATAAATCTAAAAAATTTATTTTATTTTTAAAAAATATTAATTTTAAAATTTATACAATATTTTTATAATTTTTTTAAAATTTATATAAATTTAAAAATTAAAATTTTTACTTCTACTTTAAATTTTAAAATTAATTTTTTTTTTTTGCTTCCACTTAAAATTAATAAATATTAAAATTTGAATAAATTTAAAAATTTTAATTTTGAAAAAATTATTAAAAAGAAAAGAATATTTTAATCTTTTAACATAAAAGTCAACTCTGTATTCCTCCTTATTCTTCAATCACTACCAAACAATTTTTTCCTTATATCAGGTTTAAGCCTCATTTCCAACCAAACACAATTTTACATTATACCTAGCTTATCCCTAACTTTATACTTATCCCTAACTTTATACTTATCGCTGGTATAACTCATTCTAGCTTATCCCCAATCCAAACGGTGCCCTAGGGTTTACTAGGTAGTTGGTTGAATAGTAAAAATCTAGGAGACCACTATAATCCCAACCACATATCTTTTCATCCAACGGCAGAAAACTTGATAGCACCAATTACTTGGTGCTATCGATAGTATTCTAGCCGAACTATATATATATATATATATATATATATATATATAGAGAGAGAGAGAGAGAGAGAGAGAGAGAGAGAGAACGAGAACGAATTAGGCTACTATGCAATCGATAGCACCAAATTCTTAGTGCTATTAAGTTTTTTTATCCTTGGATGATAAGATGTGTGGTTAGGTTGATAGTGAGTTTAGTGGTAGTTAGAAAAATAGTATATATGATCTAAAGGGTGATAATGATTCAAGAGTCAAATCTAACGGTGAAAAAATTGGTAGCACTAAGTGTATGGTGCTATTGATAGTATAGTAGCATGACTCTCTATATATATCTCTCTCACTCTCTCTCAATATATATATATATATATATATATATATATATATATATATATATTTGCATAAAATTTAAAGTTTTTGTTTGGTATTAAGATTCATTCGATGCTATTAGATAAAATAAAGTTAAAATAAAAATATATAAAAATATTTTTATATTTTCAAATTAAATCGTAAAAAAATTATTATAATTAATTTATTATAATATACGAAACGTTATATTACGTACAAAAATAAATACGAAAGAGAAATGTTGGTACGTGTCTTTTCCATGCATGATGGTTGTTGGTCAATTAAAAAATTTTGGCCAGCTAAGATATCTCATAACATTAAAACCTTTTTATTTTTTGATAATTTTTATAGAATTAAACTTAAAACTAATTAGGTGAGCCAAACCCAAGTACTAGTGTATTTTGCCTCTTAATTGCTATTAATGCCTAAAAAAATAATAATGCACAATTAAAATCTTGAGCATTTTGAAACGACCGAGGGACTCAAATAGTAAACAACTTTTGTAGAATTTAAGTGCGAAACGAAGTTGGGAAAATGCCAAATCAACAGAGAATCGCGAAAACACAAAAAAAAAAAATAATATATTTACGTGCCGTGGGTGAATACGAAAACGATAATTAATTAAACGTAACCAATGCTTAGTTGTGCATGCATGAGAAGCCAAGCTTAAGAGCAAATACGTGACTGTCATAATCATTTGTTTTTATTCATTTTAAAAGTAATTAATAGATGCATTGTGTGTGTGTGTTTTTTTTTTTTTTTTTTTTTAAAGCTAGTCCATGGTTGAACTTGTAATATATCTACGGATGAGATTCCTAAATCACAAGAGCATGATCAAAATGGTACGAACTTAATAATTTCTACATAGGTCATCAATATGCGATGGACTTGTTGGTACCTGCCACCACTTCCACTTTCTTTTTGCTTTGCTCAAAAGGAAAACTCAAAAAAGATTGTGCGGTTGGACTCTAATAAAGACAAAAGGTTCCACCACATCCCACCAATTAGTGTTGTGTGTTGAACATGCATTTGAGTTGTAGAAGAACATTTCTAATCATCATGAGTTTGGCATTGGAATCATAGATATAGCCATTGTTGTGGTCCATAAGAAATGGTTGTTAACATTTCTAATGAAAGTGTCTGTGTTTGATTAATATTTCCTCTCGTACAAGTTTTGCAGCGTGTAAGAATCGAATTCATAAATTTTTATTTTAATATTATTTTAATTGATTTAAAATGTACAGACAAAATATACACAAAACTCGATTGTGATTTAATCAGAACAGTCTCACACTATTTCAAACATAACTCGATTTAATTTGATTTCTCGCTATTTCAAATATTATTCGGTCCAATCTCATCTCTCGTCGTATGGCAAGATACTGATCACTTCAAGCCAATAAAAAAAGTTTTTTCGATTCTATTTTAAACTTACATATAAACTATGCAGATTATATAGAGATTAAATAGAATTATTGTTTTTATTTGCTAGCAAGTGTGAAAGCGCGCATTCCATTACTATTTGCAACAATCTTTAATAAGTTTTTTATTGGTTTATTTTATCACAAAAATTATTATTAGTCGCGTAAGCTAACTACTATTCCATCTTTACAAATTGTTTTTAACAACTTTATTGTTGTTATAGATGTGTTAACTGTACTAATCGGACAAAAATATATAGTACTTATTTAAATTATGGATCATTTTAAATTAACTATCAAAATTTTTAAAATTTTAATTTTACTAATTTTACTATCCAATATTTCATCGCGTGATTTGAAAATTTGAGTGTATCATTAATCTTTACAGATTTAATTAATATATTTCATACAATTCTGACCACCATAAATACATTTAAATAAATAATTAGCTTATATTTTAAAGTCAAAATATTATTGACTAATTCAAATCACACAAATTAATAGATTACATAGTAAAATTAAAATTTTAAATATTATTTAGTCGATTCAAAATAATTAATAATTTATTTAAGTTCCGTACCTTTTTTTTCTTCTATGGTTAAATTTCTATACTCGAAGACTTTTTGATTTGAATATTTAATACAAATGACTAAAAATAATAATTAAATTGCAGGGAATGCGATTGAAAACAACCAAAGTTTCCTAAAACGACGTTCCCACTTCCCCTTCTTCGATTACGACCCCCCATTCCTATCATAATATCAAATTAAGAAGAATTTTATATTTTATATATATATATATATATATATATATATATATATATATATATATATATATATATATATATATAGAGAATTAGGCTAGTCATTGGTGCTATTAAGTTTTTAACTTTTGGATTAAAAAATGTGTGGTTAAGATAATAGTGATCCCTTAGGGTTTACTAGGTGGTTGGTTGAATAGTAAAAATCTTAGGGGACCACTATAATCCCAACCGCATATCTTTTCATCCAACGACAGAAAACTTGATAGCACCAATTACTTGATGCTATCGTTAGTATTCCAGCCGGACTATATATATATATATATATATATATATATATATATATATATATATATATATATATATATATATATTTGTAGTCCCTTGATTTTAAGGTAGGCAAATTTGATAGCTACAACTTCATTAAATAAAAATAAAACACTAATAAAATGCTTAATTTTTATTGCATATTTTTGTTTTGATAATTTTTCAAAGACAATTGGCCTATTTATGCTTAGGCATAAATTTTTAAAAATTATAATCTTTTGTGTATATATCTAAACATTACGCGTTATACGAAGAATCTAATCATTTACATTTATATTTTAAACTTTTTAGGCTCCCTTTGGTGAGTAATAAGCACTTATTCACTCATTTATATCCAAACATAATTCATGAGAGCAGGATCAATAATTTTTTTTTAAAAAATAAATTAGTATAAATTTAAAACAGTTGTTCACTCTTTTTGAAGAACAATTTTGATCCCATTTAAGAACAAAATTAATTAAAATAAATATAATTTTAATTATTGCATTTACTCTTCAACTAAGTTAATATTTGACTAATTTAAGTATTTATTAACTAATTATCAAACTATTAAATAATTAACTAATTAATTTATTAATTTATTAAATTTGTGTGGTTAATTAAATTATTAATTAGCAATATATATTGTTAATTATTTTATCTAGCAGAATTCTTAATTAGTTAGTTAATTAAATAAAATAAAGAATTATTTTATTAATAATTTTATATTAATTAATTAAAATATATTATTAGTTTAAAACTTATAATTATTTTTATTTTGACAAATCTAATTTAACTATTCAAATACTATTTTTTCTTTATTCTAAGAAACAAACAGATTTTCATCCCAAGAATTATAATTATTTCAGTAATAAATAATTTATGTTTATTTCTGAACAAAAATAATGCCTTAGAATTTGAATATAAGTTACGATATTTCCACTGTGCACTGAATACGCATAGTAATTTCTCATTAAAATAACATATCTGTAAGGACCATTTAGGAATACTGTAAAAATAGTGCAATTAGATAAAACAAATTTTTATGCTACACTGGACAAATAATTTTTTTTACAATTGAGAACATATAGCTTATAATCCAATATATATATATATATATATATATATATATATATATATATATATATATATATATATATATATATATGGAAAATGCTACTTGTACACCCGTAAGGGGTGTACATCTCACATCCCCACCCATCTAAGGGTGGGGGTGTGATGAGGGGTCACTTGATGTGACCCGTAAAAAATATCGATACCATTAAAAAGATGGAGGTGTAGGATGTACACCCCTTCGGAGTTTACATATATCATTACTCTATATATATATATATATATATATATATATATATATATATATATATATATATATATATATATATATATATATATATATATATATATATATATATATATATATGGGCAATACTATATATAAAATAAAATAATAAAGTGCATATTCAAACAGTATATAAAGATAATATTTTAAAATAGAGTAATACAATATTTGGACATATCAAAATCAAAGTGAAAAGATATTACCTAAAATTTTCAAAAATTTCAAGGGATTACTTTGTTCAGTGATTTATGAAGTTAACAATAATTCTCTCAATTAATGGTCCAATACATTGTACTCTCCTATTGTTCATTAAATTAATTCCTGTGACCACATATTGAAAAATTGTTTTTTATTGCTTACCTTAAAATAATTCTCAATCAATTTGACCAATTCTAAGTGAAAAACAAACATAATTATCCTTAAATGCTTTTATTTGCTCACCTTAGATGTATGCTACAGGTTCTAAAAACAAATATGACAACAACAATAGTTTTTTATGGTGTCTCATTCATGAAATGCTAAATATGTATACCGGTGGATTAGAAGTTTTATACCGAAATGTAATGTTTAAGTCCACTAGCAATAATAAATTATTAGATCCAAATTATATGTGAAAAATACTTTAGCTTGGTTATTATTATTTGTGTTTATGATCTCTTATAAATACAATCATAATTTTATTATCATTTAATGTTGAACTATTTACGTCCCATAAACTTATAGCGTTTAGGCATGATGTTCTCGTCAATCCAAATACACACACAATTTAAAATTATCAGGCGCTATGAAATTTGCCTCGCTAGTCTTGTTATTCAGATATTGCCATAATCTATCATCTTATCATTCAAATTTTGATTCAGACGAAATTTGTCACACACTTTCGACTAATAATTAGTTCTGATATATACCAAATATAACATTCACCCACATTTAAATTTGTTGCATTTGTATATTTGTTTATTGGATATTTTAAAAATGAATACACTAATCTATCATATTAAGGATCAATTTGATATTAAAATTTATCTAAACATATTAAATAAAATAAAATTAAAATAAAAAAAATAAAAAAATTATAACACTATTTTTGCAATCTCCGTAGATTCTAATGCTATTAACTGATAAAAAACAGTATCATAATATAAAAGTAAAATATTCCTTCCTAGTTTCGTGTAATTCGTTACAAAACATTATTATTATTGTTGTTATTATTATTATATATTTTTTAAAAAACTCACCATTAAAAGGGAGGAATATCCCCTAATAAATGTAAGCCGGTTAAGCTACAGCTGTTCCTCCTCGAAAATATCCTCCAATGTTCCATTTCTTTTGAATCCATTTATATTTTTCTTTTTTGATTTTCATCTTTTCTAATTAACACTACTATATATAATATATATATATATATATATATATATATATATATATATATATATATATATATATATATATATATATATATATATATATATATAAAACGTACATCTTATTCATTTAATAAATAAAATATATATTTTAAAAATAAATATAATGTATGATATATATTTTACTGTGGAATGTACTAATAAAGCTGCTCATTTATGACTAAAAGTTTATGAAAGCTCCTAAATTATATTCTATTATGAAATAGGTATCTAAACTATTTATTTAGGACTAATTTATTATTATTATTATTATTATTATTATTATTTTTAGAATACATATTATCTACTATATATCATATCATGATATTTTAAACATATATATTATTATAATTTAAATATTAAATTGTGTTAAATAGTCTTGTAAAATTATATATTTATGTATTTTTTATTCGAAAAGTATAAGAGTAAATAAAAAATAAAAGCATGTTTAGGAATACATTTTATTCATGCTAAAATGATTTGTTAAGTCTAATTTAATTTAATTTATGAAAAATAATTAAAATTTACTTAATTTTATAAAATATATAGAAATAAATAAATAAAGTGCATAAAATTTTTTAATTTGTTCAAGTAAGACTAGTTGATTTTTTTTTTTTAAAAAAAAAAAATTAATGGGTCGTTTTAAAATAGTGAATAGCTGAGGGTTCTCTATCTTTTAAAAAAGGAATGGATTCGATGCGGGGTATTTTGGTAAATTCGGTGGGTTCTAAATACCTTTAGTTTTAATAAAGTGGTAACCCGAGCGTTACCGTTAGATTAGATTTTAAGGGTTTCGGGATTAGCAACGGCACATAAAAGCCGGCGGTGCCTCCCATTTCTCCTTCTCCATTATTTTCTTTATTTTATTTTATTTTTATTTTTAATTTTATTTTATGGAAGATATTTATTTTTGATTATTTTATTTTATTTTATTTTTCTCTCACTCTAAATACCAGAATCCATCATCTTCGTTGGGGGAATCAGTTTCGACCTTCGTTTCGGCGCCGGAATTATCTCGGGAGATACCGCGAGATCCGATTGTGGGGAGGTTTTTTGTGGGTTTTTTGGTGGGGATTTGAGGGAATTGTGAGGCGATTTGGGGGAGAGTGGGAGGGGAATCCGCGGCGGAGATGGTGGCGAAGATGATGCGGTGGCGACCGTGGCCGCCGCTCACGGCGAGGAAGTTCCGGGTGCGGCTCGTGGTGCGGAGGCTCGAGGGGGTGGCGCCGGCGACGGCGAGGGTGATGGCGGAGGTGAGGTGGAAGGGGCGGCCGAGGGCGGCGCTGGGGCCGCTGAGGAGGACGGTGAGGAGGAACTGCACGAGGGAGGAGGAGGTAATGGTGGAGAAGGGCGATGGGGAGAGGAGGGAGGAGGCGGAGGAGGAGGAGGAGGCGGAGGCGGAGGCGGAGGCGGAGGAGGAGGAGGAGGAGGAGGGGAGGGGTTTCGTGGAGTGGAACGAGGACTTCGAGAGCGTCGTAACCCTAACGTCGTACAGGGAGAACACGTTCCACCCGTGGGAGTTGTCCTTCGTCGTCTTCAATGTGAGTTCGAATTTGGCCAAATTTGCTCTCGATTCGTCAGTTTCGTTCTGCTTGATTAGGGTTCTTTGAACTGGTTTTCGTATTTTTGCCTCTTTGGGTTTTCGATCTGGGTGGAATTAGGGTTTCATTCAAATTATAGTTCGTGAATGTGAAATTAGGGCTTTTTTTAAAAAATAACCTATGTTGACCTATTTCTTTAGCAATTTGTCGTGTGTAGGGTTTCCCAATTGCTATATAAATCTCTCGATTTGGAATTAATTGGTGCTTATTAATCATAAGCATCTCACAGCTGGGATATTAGCATCAATTTTTTCCTCACAAAAAGATGGGATTTTTATATTCTCTTGCATGCTGCTTTCTTTTCCTTAGGTTTTTAGTTTTAGTTATTTTCTCTTGTTATTTTCTATTTTTTCTTGCTAATCTTTGATTCCTGAAGCTATTTTCCTCCTATATCAGTTGAATCTTTTTTATCAAAATTATCTTTATTAAGACTCCGTAGTTATGTTGCCTAACTTGAAGTTCCTATTCTGTTTGAGATGATACACAGTGCATCTCTGTTGCTTCTTGGAGCAGTTCTTGTTTGATTGCTCAAGTTTTGGTCAATTGAGGATTCTGAAGACAAATCATCAATATTTTAATTTAATTGCTTGGCTCTTCAGAGTTTTTGATGATTAAAATATAGGAACCAATTGATGGACAACGAAACTAACATGCGCCTCCTGCTGTTTTGATGAGGTCCAGATTCTAGCTCAGCATGAGAAAAGATTGATTACAAATATCAAAAAGTGGTAAACATATCAGTGGGCAACGCTTATAATCCATATGCCTCACCATCCATATGGTTTATGAGCATGTTAAGAAGAAAGGATTTTGTTGTAAAAATTTCCTCTTTACTTCTTCTACTTCATAGGGTGCCCAACATTTTTGCCAGTATAGGAAGTTCAAAAACTCAGTTTATTGTTCTTTGCCCGAGGATAAAGTTATTTAGGTTAATTGCCCCATGAGGATGTGAAACATCGAGGTTACCCTGACTTTTAGTGTTTCTTCTGCTTTTACTGTAAAAGGAATTTGTATTACATCATTTTCCCTTTGGCCTTTTTCTTATGCAAGCTGTGATCTATCTTTAACCTTCTTTCTTCTGCCTTAGGGCCCGAATCAAGGATCCAAGAACAAGGCATCGATTCTTGGAACTGCTACACTGAACCTGGCTGAATATGCATCGACAGCAAAAGAGGAGATTGAGATAAAGCTTTCGTTGGCTCTGCCTGGTGGTACCACCGAATCTCCTCCATCGCTTCATGTACGTATTTCTTATGATTTAGTTGTTGCTTGATTGCATATTTTGTTATATTTTAATTTGTACCCGACCAATGGGGATTTATGGTACATCTTATAGCTAGTGATTTCAGAAAATAAAGCTCCTGCTGTTTTGAGATTTTCTCTATTTTTTGTTTGTTTTCCATGAGTTGTTAATTTTGGACATTCCCACTTTGCAAGGAGTTTTTGAACATTCTCTGTCGAAAATAATATATTTATTTTTGACTTTGGAGGCTACTTACTTGCAGCTTTCTCTCAACCTACTGGAATTGAGACTCGGTGAAGAAACATCAGAGGCCGAGCAGAGGCCTATAGTACCTGCTCCTTTATCGCCTTCTTCAGGAGACGGTCAGCCCGCTGAAAAGGACGAGCTATCTGCTCTTAAAGCTGGACTGAGAAAGGTGAAAATCTTTAGAGAGCTTGTGTCAACTCGTAAACCTAAAAAGACTTGTGGAGATGACGAAAGCAGTGAAGGGAAGTGCTCTGCTAGGAGTGAAGAAGTGGAGCAATCATACCCGTTCGATACAGACTCGATGGATGATGATCTCGATGAAGGAGAAATAGAAGAGGGCAAGGAGGTTAGGAAGTCGTTCAGTTACGGGACATTGGCCCATGCTAACTTTGCCGGTTCATTTTGCTCTGATGTTGGTTTTGATGGGGAGTATGAGGACTGGATTTATTACAGCAATCGGAAATCTGATGTGGGTTATTCGCGTAATGAAGAGACAGCGCCATCTGTTCAGGAGCAGTCTGTGCTGCAGGCATCAAAGAGGAGCATCATCCTCCCGTGGAGGAAGAGAAAATTAGGGTTTCGGTCGCCGAAGGCAAAAGGGGAACCTTTGTTGAAGAAGGCTTATGGGGAGGAGGGAGGAGATGACATTGACTATGATCGGAGGGTTCTCAGCTCATCCGATGAATCTCTCTCTGCCCTGGTATGCTTCTTTTGATGTTTTTTTAATCTCTGTTTTATGATCTCGTATGGTTCTTGGGGAAATATTGAGAATATTTCATCTTTTCTTCCCTTGCAGAAGCAAAAGGACGAAGACAGTTCTACTAACCACTCATCAATCTCAGAATTTGGTGATGACAATTTTGTAATTGGTAGCTGGGAGACAAAGGAGATAGTGAGCCGCGACGGCCACATGAAGCTTTCCACGCAAGTCTTTTTTGCATCAATCGATCAAAGAAGCGAACGGGCTGCCGGTGAGAGTGCGTGCACTGCCCTCGTAGCCGTAATCGCTGACTGGCTTCACAAAAATCCTAATATGATGCCCATTAAGTCCCAATTTGACAGCCTTATTCGAGACGGCTCCCTTGAGTGGAGAAGCCTTTGCGATAATCAATCTTATCGAGAGCACTTCCCTGATAAGCACTTTGACCTTGAAACTGTTCTTCATGCGAATGTCCGCCCGCTATCTCTTAACCCTAGCAACTCCTTTATTGGTTTTTTCCATCCAGAAGGCACCGAGGATAGTAGTGGCTTTGAGTTTTTACATGGGGCCATGTCATTCGATTGCATTTGGGATGAGATTAGCAGGGATGGTGGGCCGGAGTGTCTCTACATTGTGAGCTGGAATGATCACTTCTTTGTGTTAAAGGTCGAGCGTGATGCTTATTACATTATAGATACGCTTGGGGAGAGGCTCTACGAAGGCTGTGACCAGGCTTACATTCTCAAATTTGATGAGAGTACTTCAATTCGTCGAACTCCAAGTGAGAAAAAACCCGCCAATTCTGATTCCAATGGAGCTGCAAGTAGTGGCGAAGAGGGTTCTAATTCTAAAGGAGAAGACAATGGCGAAAATAGTGCTGTTGTAGATGGCGAGCTTGTTTGCGAGGGTAAGGAGTCATGCAAGGAGTACATTAAGAGCTTCTTGGCGGCAATTCCAATCAGGGAACTTTTGGTCGATATCAAGAAAGGGCTTATGGCTTCCACTACCCCGCTGCACCACCGGCTCCAAATCGAGCTGCATTATACCGAGTCATCTAAGGAGACAAAAGTGGTAGTCCCATTGCCAATAGAGACAGGTGCAGCACTAACCGTAGTACCTGCAGTTGCTGTATAGAACGTTTCTGCAGGGTCGACACTAATAAGCGAGGGTGAGGGCGGGCTATCTTATCATTAGCCTGTATCAGTCCGTGTAAGATCGTTCGGCAAAAGCATCGAGGAAGCCCATCAAAGAGAGGTTCCTTAATCGTTTTCTTTCTCCGCCTTTTAATTTAAACCGACTGCTGCGTAGTGTTTTTCCTATGTGTTTTCCGACTCCCCTTTCTCCCGTCTTTATTTTGTATAGAAAAGTTGTTTAGTCTCTCTCACTCTCTCTCTTTCTCTCTCTCATCCATAGCCTACTAACTGTGTCTGGTGTTCTAATTCCTCGACTTTGTTAATTAATCAATATCTTCTTCTTAAATCCCCTGTCCTTCATAAGTTATTGTGTATGGAATCTTTTCATTTTTTCCGATTTAAGTGCTGATGCAAATCTAAGGTTGGCTGCATAGGAAGAAGGTGCCACCAGTATATGCTTCTGCATGCGGTACGTACTATAGCTGTTTTATTCCTGTCTATTGTTCTGCTCGACGCAGATGCTGTCATTAGCTATTCATATTATCTATTGAATTGAGTTTGATGTGTATGCAATAAAATCCATGGGGTGACAAACAATGGATTAATTGTTAATGTGTGTAGTAGTTGGCATCTTCAAGTCAAGTTGAGACTCATTGGTTTACCGAGCTGTCTATGACTTGTATGGGGGGTGAAGACATTGTGGGGTTCCAGTGAGGATTAGATGGGGCCACTGCCACATTTTATTTATGGCTTAGTAGTCAGAGGAGGCAAACAAAAAAAAAAAAAGTGTTCTATTATAGCATCTATTATATGGTTTACAGCAGGAAAAGTGGTTTGATTATAAATCGTGTAAAGTTTAAAAAAAATTGAAACATATTGCATAGATGATAAATTTATTTTTATATCTTTTTCAGGTTTTCTATTGCTATCAAAATTTGAAGTTTAAATTATGATCTATTATCATTCCATAGAAGTTAAATGTTGATGATGTTTAAAGAATTTTACGAAAATTCAGCTGTGGGTTGGTCACTTGGTTGAGCCAAATTAACTAGTCATGTAGTAAATTTTTACTTTTTTTTGGAACTTGGATTGTAATCTACAATTGTGCCATAGTTCTTCTTTCCCACTTATGCTGCCTAATTCCATCTCTACACTAACAGGTAGGGAATTAATTATGCATTTATGATATATGCAGTTATGCAGTTCACACTAACTCTTTTTGATTAAGAAAGATGCCCAAGTTCATGCAGTTAGTAGTTTTTTGGTTTTGAGAGAAATGTAGCATATTATCCGTTTCGTTTATTTTGAAATAAACTTAGCTGAAAATATGAAACAACAAGATTTCAAACTCGGGACCTCGAATATCAACCATTAAGCTTTTTGCCACTTGCGCTAGGAACAAGTTGATCATCGTGGTTCTATGCAATTATTCATGATTATAATTTCATCTCTTAAATTATATTAAACTCCAATAGAAAATTATTATTATCCTAATTGCATATATTTTTATCTAAGGACCCAAAATTTAATAGTACAAATAATTTAATACTATTAATAGTATTCTAGCCCCTATATATATATATATATATATATATATATATATATATATATATATATATATATATATATATATATATATATATATATATAGAATACTATTGATAGCAAATAGACTCCGCTGTCATTAATTTATTTTTTATGATGAAACTTTGGAGCTTCCAAAATAACAATCGGCACTGTTAAATATGATATAATTAGTATCGAGAGTATAGATTTTATTTTAAATATTTTTTTAAAAAATTATAACAAAAATTTAATTAATTTAGAGTTCTTTGCACAACTAAACGAGTAAAAGGTTCATATTTATTATTAAAATTATAAATTTTGTAACATTTTAATTATTAGGTTAATAATGTCGAGAAGATTTGAAATTTAATTTCTAAATATTTTTACTGGTCTAAATCTCATGTTCAACGATACCGGTCGTCAATTTGAAAATTTCATCATCGAAAACAGCTCATTTGCTCTCTCTCTCTCTCTTTCTATATATATATATAGATAAAGAGCTAGGCTGGAATTTTATTGGTAGCAATCAGGTTCTGTTTTCATTCATTGTTTTCCATAATAGAACTTTCAAAACAATAATTGATACTGTTAAATATGATCTAGACTATTTAAACTATTTAAAAATTAAATTTTATATTTTATCGATATTCTTTTATTATCCATTAAGTTGACATAAAAATAAACGACTGAAAATGAATATCCTTCAAAAAATAATGTTAAGAGTCTTGTAATCAAGATCCAGAATATAAATCTTGCTTTAAATAGTTTTAAAAAAATTTTAATCAAAATTTAATTAATTTAAATTTTTTACATCATTAAACGAGCAAAAAGTTCATATTTATTATTAAAATTATAAATTTTGTAACTCTTTGATCAGTAGGCCAATAATGTTGAAAAGATTTGAAATTTAATTTCTAAATATTTCAAGTAGTCTAGATTATATTCAACAGTGTCGATCGTTGATTTGATCTTCTATGTTTTTAAAAGTACCAATGACATAAATTTGAGCTCCTATGTTTTTAAAAGTATCAAGTTATTATTGTTTGTGAGTTTTAGATTTAGTAGGTGTTTGGTAAAATAGTATTATCTAATGGATGGAGTAGTATATATGCGCAAGCGCGCACACACATTGACATAGTTTTGGATTGTGGTCCAATTCGAGCCAGATTTAGAGACCACTCGAATAAGTCCAAAACTACCTCGGGCCTGAATTTCAAAGCCTGGCCTAATCCAAAATCCTTAGGCCTTGTTTCGGTCCGGACCTGGTTCGACCATAAAACCAGTTGAATCACACCTCAATCCAAAACTCAACCTGGCTTTTCATTCAACCTCACCTTAGCCCAACCCAAGATTGGGTTCGATTCAGGTCGAAACCAAAGTCAAAAGAACACACACACACACACAAAAAAAAAAAAAAAAAAAAAAAAAAAAATTCTAGAGCACACGTGTCCTCATAAAATATTATACAATTTATTTATCTACGATAAGGCCAAGCAATAAGATTCGCACCCACGCCGCATCTTTTTATAAATTAATTAATTAAGACGCACGCTTTTTGATGCTCCTATTTTGACCAAATAAAAAATTATAAATGTCATATATATATATATATATATATATATATATATATATATATATATATATATATATAAAAGAAAAATAAAGGAAGGTCCGGTCCAGAATCTCCTAGACCGGTTACATTTACCCACCACGCTCCACGTGTCCCTCCCCCCTCACCCCACGCACCCCCACTTCCCGTTCCCACGCAAACCCGTCCCGTTAATCTCCGCCACGTGTCGGTCTCTGGAGCCCTCCGTTTCCCGCTGCATCGGCACTGGGGTAAATTGGCTGCGCATGGTGTACCCTTACAGTTCGTACACCACGAGTAATATGATATGCATTATTTATTTAATAAATAAATAAAACATAGATAGTATTCAAAATCCATGATTTGTGATAAATATAAATTTTTTAATAATGCATATATATATATATATATATATATATATATATATATATATATATATATATATATATATATATATATATATATATATATATATATATAATACACCAGTTGCAGGGAATAATTTCGCAGCTCCTTGTTAACATACTCCACGGGCATTTCACTGACAAGTGGGGCCCACATGTCAGTTAAATGAGATTGTCCACGTACACTGTAAATTTTTTGTTTCCTTTATTTTTGTATTATTATTATATTAGGAGTTTTTTAAAATTAGATATATCCAAAAATTTATACTTCCTCTCTCTTGTACCTTCGCTGGTGATTTGCGCACGAGAGGGGCGAGAGCGGGAACCCAAAAAAAAATCGAAAACAGGGCGGGGTAGAGGGCGAGGGCGAGGGCGACGATGGCGAGCGACGAGCCCAAGGGGGCGATTGAGAGCGCCGATGCGGCGGAGGCGGAGTCCGAGTTCGTCTCCTTCGAGCTCCTCGCTCCCCCCGGATGGAAGAAGAAGGTTCGATCTCGATCTTGATCTCTTACGCGATTTCCCCTCGTTAGAGTCCCCGATCTCTCTTTTCTTGTTGAATTCTTTCATCTCGATGCGTTCTCGTTGTTCTCGGCTCAAATTTCGCCTCGTTTGGTTGCTTGTGTGTTCGTGATTCGGTTGCTAGGGTTTCTGAGCTCGTTTGATGTGTATTTGATGTAAATTTGTGTGCTAGGGGACTCTTGAGCTAGGGTTCGGTAAAATTTGGAGGTTTTCGATGCTTCTTGAGGGAAATTATACTGCTCCGTGCTAAACTAGCGAAGATTGTCTAGGGTTAGGTATTGGCTGCCTGCTTATGGTTAGGAAGATCGGGAGATGAGATTGAAGTGTCTGTGTTGATCTAATTGCCCGCTATTTATGGTAATTTAAGGCTGCATATAATATTATCGACGTTTTGCTGCTTAGGCAGCAGCAGAAGAGGTCGTTAATTAATCAATTTTTTGTTATAACTGTGGGATTATGTCTCTTAGCACTTATGGATGTCCTGCAGAGATATCTATTTTTATGGCAACAGTTACTCTGCACAGTAAGAATACTGTTACATCTGATTCCAAGTACATTTGGATTTGTTAAATTCCTTGTCGAGAGCTCTTTAAACTGTAAGGTTCGAATTAATACATAGAACAGTCAAGATTAATTACCGGAGACATGATGGATGAGGCACATAATGATATTTATTGCATTTTCAAGCACTTACTGTCTTCAACCATTTAATGAGAGGAACTTTGGCTAAGGCAGCCACGTAGTTGTTTCTAGTGTACTATAAATCTAATCAAGAAAATCAGTGGAGCTTTATTTGGCTGATCAGTATACTTTAGTTCTTATGAAGATTACAATATTCATTAGTTGAGAAGATTACTATACTCACCAATGGTTATACCTGGCACATTGCCTTTACAAATGGATTCGTAACTGGTTCGTTCTACTTTGATTCCGCCTAAAGTGTCCTTCTATACACCTTTGTCTTTTTCTTTACATCAGTTATGCAAAACCATTGGATAACAAGCTGCTTTTGTCTCCATAGTTACTTTTTCTTACTTTATCTTGTCTACAAATGGTGCCCCATTGACTTTCCAAGAATCAAGGTGATTTAAAGTATTGAAGAACTGAATTGTGAGCTTAAAGAATATATATACATGTGATTATGATGCCATCTTATACCTTTACAATGCTGAATTTATTCTCATTTTTAGTTAATAAATATTCCACATTTATTATGCCTTAGGATTCTTATGGAGAGAAATTTGATTTACACTTTGTTCTTACATTTTGGTATCTATTCATATCATCTTTGATATGTATCAATGTTAATTTGCATGTGAATTTTTATCGTACTCTTAATATGTGGCTTGTTCAATACTTGGATAAAACTTTGGCTGCCAACAAGCTGGTTGTTCTAATGTTTAAGATTGTATGGTAAGGTTGTGAGCAAGGATGTTGTATCTGGGCTCATTAGTCTCTTCTTGAGTTTTGCTTGAATAGTTTGTGAAAATATTAAACTGATTCATATCCTATCTGCTTCTTTTTAAGCAAAACAAAGAACAAGGGCCAAAGTAGCCGTTTATGAAGATGGCTAGTCTCGAAGCAAGTAGCCTGCTAAGACAAGTACAGTTAGACTAAGGCAAGTATAATAATTATAGAAATGGGCAACCTAGTGCATAAGTTTCCATGATTGAGTCAGCTGTAGCAAATTTTTACTCTTGCATCTAGAGAATTTGTTTCCACGATTGAGTCGTTGGCTTTGTGATGTCACAGCATGCAACTTTTTTACCCTGTTTTTTTGCTTCATGGCATGCAACTTTTTTGTTAGAATTGGAGTTTATTATTAATATAAGGGAGATATTTAGTGTGCAACTAGCCATCCTCTATTGCAGATACTTTGTTTGCTTTTCTTTATCGAAACCAGGCATGGAATCACAGAGTTTGGAACTTCATAACACTTGATTCTTTGCATATCGACCTATGACCATTGAAGCGTAAGCCAATACTCAATCTTTGATTCACCTCAGAAGATCGGAAACTAGCCTTAAACCCATAGTCCTAAGCTCAAACCTCCATCAGCCTAATACCCCCTTTTGTCTCTTTGATGGCTTCTCTTTGACTTCTGGAGCAAAAACTGGATAGCAATGCAGAGCGAATATATGGCCCATAATGGTTAATTGTCGTACACTTCCTACTTTTGTTTCCTTTAGCTTTCAAGAAATTTCTTCATTGATCCATACTATGATGAATATTCATAGCAATTCGATCATTTCTGCCTACCAAGGTTACTGTATGCTGCTATTTTCATGTTAAAATAAAATCGAAACTCAAATGTTCTGTGTGTATTTGTACATACGAAATGTGTATAATATCTGTTTTAACTTCTATACAAATTTGTGTCTTCACTATTTGAATAAAATATTTTATTAGAGTAATGCACAGATTGAATTATAATGGACATAATCTCAGAACATATCTTCTCGATGTACTAGTGAGTGACTAACAATGCATCTGCTATGCAATGATTGGTAAGTGTCCCGACATAAGCGTTGGACTAGAATGCTGGTAGCATGCGAGGATGGAGAGCTGGTTAGGCCTCTGGGGGGTTGGTGTCAGGGTCACCAACCTGGTGGTGCCCGGCTTGGCTGCTTGGTGGCCATGAGGTCGTTAGATGTGTATGCGAAATCGATGAAATTTAAACTGCTTTTATTATAGCATATGCTGGACTTGTATGTATCTTACACGTCCCTTTATGAATGTTTCAACTTTCAAGTGGCCAAACAAATACCTAGGCCTTAAATGTAATGATACAGCATTTTCTTTGTTAGAAAACTTCGCCCTAATGCCTAACTGAAGAAAGGAAATCGATTTTTTTAATTGCAATTTTTTATCATATGTTCCGGATTTATACATATAGATTAGTGGTGTTCAAAACCTTCGTTTGTAATTTTTTTAAAATTCCTTAGGAAAAACTTTGAAGGATAAGGTCCTTGGTTAAAGCATATTGATAATTATTCAAAGGAAAATGTACCCTTCGAAAAAAAAAAAAAAGAAGAATAGTTGCTCTGACAAAATTGTTTTAGTAGGATCTGTGTTCTGTGGTCACATTTTAAGCTGTGTTTGCTTGAACTGTCCACTAGAATATACTTTTTTTGACAAAATATCATGAGAAATTGAGACCCCTCAGTGAGCACGGACTAATTCAGCAATACACTGTCTTTGCTTTCTGAATTTGCAGTTCACTCCTAAAATGGGTGGAACACCAAGAAGGACTGAGATAGTTTTCATTTCGCCTACTGGCGAGGAGATTAAGAATAAGAAGCAGTTGGATCAGTATCTGAAGTCCCATCCTGGAGGCCCCTCGTCATCTGAATTTGAGTGGGGAACTGGTAAAACCTCCTTTCCCTCGTTTGCTTTTATTCTTGTGCATGTGTGCGTACGCTTGGTTTTGCCTTCCTCCTTAAATGGCTCAAAAGAAAAATAAAATAAACAGGTGATACTCCAAGGCGCTCGGCAAGAATCAGCGAGAAAGCAAAGGCAACTGAAAGCCCGGAAGGTGAGAAACCGAAGAAAAGAGAAAGGAAATCGAGCTCGAAAAAAGGATCAAAGGAGAAGAAAGAAGATGAAACCGCTGAAGCTGAGAAAGATGCTGGTGCTGCGGAGGAAGCCGAAGAGGCTGCTGCTGATGTGGAGATGAAAGAAACTGCTGGCGCAGAGATGAAAGAAGCTGAAACTTCTAAAGAGGGTCTCACGGAAACAGCCGTGAATGAAACTGCTGTAGAGCAAGATTCGGCGGACAAGACGAAGGAGAATGACGAAAAGAAAACTGAGGAAACTGCAAAGAAGGTCGAAAACTCCAAAGAACCTAGTAAGGATGGCCCTCTTGTAGAAGAAAAGAAAGTGGAAGAGGAACCGGCTGACTCAGAAGCACTCCCCCTGCAGCCGGAATCCAAGGGAGATGCTTGGGCCAAGGAAGGAATAGGCGGAGGGGAGGTTTCGACAGAGAACTGCAGCCAAAAGGACGATAAGCAGCATGACGCGGACCATAAGGAGGCACTTGCAGCGAACTCCGACGACGGGCAGCATCCGCCCGACTCCTAAAATGTCGGATTCTTCAAAATGGTTTTCTCTGGTGTTATCAAGCGGGCGTTGGTATTGTTTTAGATTCCAGTGTTGTTTTTCTCTATGTATGAATCTTCTGTAGGTTAGTGTTGCTTTGGTCGTTACGATCGATAGAGCATGTAACTAGGGGATTTGCGACGACCCTAACATGTAGAATTATAATTGTTGGTGTATTTTGTAGCTCTGTTGTAATATCGACAAAATTGAAGGTTTTTACCTGCACGTTCCAGGCTCAGACTTGGATTGCAACCTGGAAGTTTGCTTCTGTTAGCGTTCTTCTCTCGTCCGATCTTCTGCGGAAATTGTCTGTCTGACCAATCGTGAGGGCTTTGCAGTAATTGTATAGACGACGGAGAATAAAAATAAAAAATAAATGCTGAGATATGCTTTTTTTGCTAATGGATCCAAGATGTGGAGACTATTATATAGATCGCTCTATTCGTTATTACAGTTGAAGCAATAATTAAATGCTCCCTATGAAGAAACTGGACATAGAGAATTATTACACGATAATAACTCAAAAGGCAACTCAGAAAATATATAATTAGACCACGTGGTGAAGACATGAATCAGTTGTGCACGAAAAGGCAGTTCCCTTTGTCTCAATGTCCCCAAGTCAATCATCCGAACACGTAAAAGACGCACGGAAATCTAATCAACCTAAATACAAATTTGCTTGCATAATAATAATTACAGTCTCCATCTTCGAAGTCGGAATTCTCCAAAGACAAAGAATAAGAAGACAAGAACTCAGAGGTGCTTGTTTCTGTCTTTCGCAGGTTTCCCACCGCATCGGTATAAGCCCAGAAGAGGCCGGCCCTGCGACTTGCCGTTGCAACTTGCAAAGCAACAGCAGCAGCAGCAGCAGCAGCAGCAGCAGCAGAAGCAGAAGCCGAGCCGAACAGACCCTCATCATCAGAGTCTCCTCAGCAGCTAAAGACAAAGAGGACACGCGACCAGACCATTCTCATTGCAAATGGCGCACCGGATCGCTACCCCTCTCTCCTCATCATACACCTTGCAACTGCCGCTGCACCTCGCGCACACCACGAAGGTCGCCCCGCCGCACCCCGCACACAAACCTCCTCCTCCGCCTCCTCCGCAGCGGCGGAGCAGCGGGAGTAGCTTGCCCTGATCGTGGAGTGCGATGAGCTCCTCCGCGCCGCCCACGTACCTCCCCTTCACGAACACCCTCGGCGGCGCCGCGCCCCGCCCCTGGACGGCCCAGAGCTCGTCCCTGTACCCGGAGTGCATGGACACGTCCCTCTCGTGGAACGCCGCTCGCAGGCTCCGCAGCAGCAGCCGCACTCGGCCGCAATCCTCGAACGTCTTCCTTATCCCGCGCAAGCTCGTCGTGTAGACGATCACCGCCTCCTCCCCTCCCGGAGGGCACCTGACCTCGAATTCTCGCAGCAGATCTTCTTCTTCTTCTTCTTCTTCCTCACGGCCGTCGCCGTCGCCGTCGCCGTCGTTGCTGTTGCTGTTGCGGTTAGGGTTTGGTTGGGCGGCGTCGGCGGCAATGGGCTGGGAAGCGTCGGGGAGGTGGACGAGGACGTAGGAGGCGTCGAGGGTACGATGATGGCCGCCGTCGTCGTCGGGGTCGGGTTTAGGGTTGAGGATGGAATCGGGGGAGGGAGGTGCGTCGAAGAAGAACAAGTCGTCGGCGTCGGCTTCTTCTTGTTGTTTCTGCTTCTCCTTCTCCTTCTGCTTCTGCTTCGTCGGAGGAGGATCGTAAACGACGCGACCGGGGAGGGATTTGAGGGTGCGGAGGATCCTCTCCTTCAATTTGTTCATCCTCTCCTCTTTTTTCTTCTTCTTTTTCTCCTTTTTCTTTTTCTTTTTCTTCTTTTGTGAGATTTTGAGAAAAATTTGAGAAGAGAGAGAGAGAGAGAGAGAGAGAGAGAGAGGGGTGATTGCTTGTTTTGGTTTTTTGCTTAATATATATATATATATAGACTAATAAGTTTCGATCTTATATCTCACCGTCTCATCTCTATCTCTATAAGCAACCGGACCGGCTTTCTTTTCTCTCTCTTTCTTCCTTCCTTCTTTTCTAATAAAGCGCTGACGCAAAAGATGCCCCGCCCGTCAATTCCATTTTTTTAATAAATAAATAGAATAATTCAGTTTCAAATTTACAACTTCAAATACCAGAATACGGTTGGTAACCTCATAACAATATTAAATAAATAAATAAATGCAACAACCAATTTACAATACTAGGATAGTTTGTTTTAATCTACAAACTATCCTAAGATAAGGCGGTGGGGCGGAGTTGTTTTCAACTTTTTAATTTTTAATATTTTCAAAGTAACAGGCACAAGGAGGGATTGATTAGAGTTTGTTTTCCCAATATATATATAACTAACTCAAAAGCAAAGTTGGGCGTGCAAATTAAGATCATAATTTGTAGTTGGACCACCACCACCACCCCCACCCGACCGAGACCGAAAAAGAAAGAAAACATTTTAAAATACAGTTTAGTCAAAATCAGGCCCTGAATGCAAAACCATCGAGAATTTCAAAATTTACTATGGCAAAATTCACAGTTTAGCGTCCTTTACGTTATTTTCCAAACATAATGCATTTGGAGATGCATTTATTATCTTGTGTGTGCCTGATTTCCTACGTTGATTCTTACGTCCATAACTATTTTCCTACGTTGATTCTTACGTCCATAACTATTTTACTATTTGCTTTACTGATTCAATAATATTTTTGTGAAGTTGAAATATTTGTAAGTAATTAATTAATTAAATCCATGACGAGTTTTAAGCCACCCTTACAAGTTAGAATAAATGGGTTTGCCTATAGCATCTACACACTTTTTCATTCAAACTTTAAAATATAATTATTGAAATTAGAGAACAACAAATATTTATAAATTATATGAAATTTAAAAATCAGTGTTGATATTAGAGGGTAATAAAAACTCACAAACTGAATCAAGTTGCTTGTTTTACAAGAGTAGGAACAATCTGGTTCTGTATCTCGTGTTATTTCACCCTTGTTTATAGGTGAGAGAAAACAGGAAATTTTTTTTTTTTTTTTTTTAAGTATCAAAACAGATATATATATATATAACTCATTCTAATCCCTTATCTTTATTCTTATCGTTAAGTTTTTATCCTTAAGATTTGTTATATTCATTTTTAGTTTTAAGACAATAAAAAATTCTAATCCACATCTATCTTATGTGAATTATGTTAAATTAGAGGGATCAATATGACTCCACCCCACCAAGTGACAATAAAAACAGAAAGGATTATAACTTTATTGGCTGTGATGCGAATTTAAAATGCACTTTAATGGCCTAGGCTGCGTGGTGACCCATCTTAATTGAATTTTCCTTTATATAGATAGGACATAATAATCAACTTACTCATAATAATTAGGATAACAATTATGTTCTTCAGAAGAGGTATTACAATTCTAAGTTGCAAAATATAAAAAAACTCAAGAATACACGCCCGATCCGCGAACAACTCTTCAAGTTTAGTGCAAAATAGTCCAATAAAATATGGAAGCCTTTTAATATATATATATATATATATATATATATATATATATATATATATATATATATATCATTTCATGAAATAATTTCATCAATTTATTTGATAAAATTAACAAAATGTAACAACATATTACCATGATATATATAGCATACGTTACTTCGGCAAAACAAAAATTAACATACATACATACAACTTATTGAAGCTGACAAGAAAAAGCCAACTCTCTCACTCTATTGCTAATGTGGACATATTGCCTTTGTGCGAAACTGATGCGTGCTAAACGTGCATGACATATGGTGAACGTTTTGGGGACCATATATGATTTTTTAACAATTTGGGCACTACATGTGAAAAATATGAAACTGTGCATGCTGAGTGTTTGTTTGCTTGGGGTGTGGACTTGGATACACAAAAGAAAAGGTTGATATTGAGAGACTAATTACAGCAAAAGTACTTTAGTTTTGTACTTCAACATAGTAGGTACAATGCACATCGGACATGCAGGACTGCAGAAATTTAGAAAGAAGTTCAAAAGCATAAACTGTTTGAGACGAGAACGAGAGCAGAAAGAAAGTGTGATTACCATACAACATACTCTGTGAAAGTATGCCAACACATATCTTAACTATCAGCAACCGGCGCGATAAACCCAATGCTGAAGTCGAAGGTGATGCAGGTCAGTTGCTCCCCACCCCCCCCAACCATGTTCATGGTAATCGTGTACGAACCCTACACAAACGGAAAAAAAGCAATGAAATGACCAGGTATCAAGGAGGAAAATGAGTTACCGATTCTATAGAATTCCAACGATGGGATGCTAAAAGGCAGGAGCAGGAAAGAAAGAGCAATGACAGAAACTCAATAGATACAGGCATAGCATTGCACAATAAATAGTCTATATCAGAAAATTCAAAAGTTACGTCCTGGAAAGAAAAATCATCAGGACAGCAAACACAAAATAGAAAGTTTGCTCTACTTCTTTACTCTGAATGACTCAGTACAAAAAACTCTGCTCACAAAGCTCCCAAATCATGGATGCATATGTGGGCAAATTTACAAGAATAATAATAATAAAAATGTTAATATTAATACCACACAACACCTACAAAACCAAAACCACCACCAGCAGCAGCAACAACAAAAACGAAATTTCTAGTACCAACTATTTTGCTTAGGCTAGGAAACCCGTAGTTTTCATCTAACTGAAATTTTGTGGTAAACAAAAGAATTACTATTCTCTGATGAAAAAGGAATAGTCCATATAGGCATAGCTTCCTTTCCTTGCTAAAAATTTACCCCCACATAGTTTTATGAAGAACCAATAAGCATGTTAAATAGGGCAATCAATAAGGCAACTCCATGGATACTATCAAGTATTAACTTGAAACAATAGATAGACACTTGTTAGTTTGAACCAGGGCATGGAGGATTGATCACTTTAAATAAAGCCTAGAGAAGATTGCCTTCATTACTTTTGTTCATATAGATTTATTTATGAGGGCCAGATCGGGGCACGACATCGCATCACAAATCATACTCCTGACGCAACCGACAAGGGATGTAAAGCATGTATCCTTGAATGTCTTATCAGATCTCACAAGAAATTAAGTAGCTTTAGCATCATTTCTGCTCTCTTGATAATACTCCTAACTTTAACAGCGTTAGAAGAAATAATGTTACCGGAGGAGTAATAGATGGCAGTGTCTGCTCGTGCGCTAGCAGGAAATCACCACTTAAGATGGGGCAAGATGTTTCCTCACAAAGATTCTTAGTTTCTTGGTGGACATGAAAGAAGAAGTACTTGACGTCAATCACAAGTTTCCCTTCAGAGATGGCATTTTCTGCAATAAAGTAATCAGAGATAGTTAGCCATTTAACTAACCACCCAAATAATTATCAAAACAATCTACCCAAAAAAATCAAAATGATGCACTTCGAGACAATAATATGGCTCTATTAAGACACCGTTTCCACAAACCAACTAAGTGGGTTTTAAGTTTCCAACAATCCGATTAATTTTGGTAGTTCTTGGATTTCAAGTCAAAATGAGCACGCTGTTAAAATATACTGCAGCCATTGTGGAAGAACCATAAAATATTAAAAATAAACAACAAAAAAAGTAAGTACAGGTTTATTCCAACTGACAGTACCCTTAGGATGCATATTCCGAGTTTCATTTTGATCCACAAGCTTTAACAGCGATAGTGCAATCAAAAAGATGGATTCCCATCGACACTAACCGAGAATTAATCTCACCCAGGCAACCCCTCTAGTGCAACAGTTTGACCCGGACTTGAATGTGTCACTAACACCTAGCCAGTTTATGCCAGTTTGCTAACCACTTGGGCTGCTTTATGAATTCCATTGCACTATTTACCCTAATAATTCCTTTTCTTCTTGGTTTCATTTCTTGCTCTGTAGCCAACCGCCCTAGTTGGTGCAAATGGATTTCACAGAGCTGCTGGCGAGATTGTAAAAATAGCAAGGCAAAATTTTGTCACTCACATGAATATTCTATCAACTGAAATGAGCTTAGAAATTCAATCAGAATGGGTATTGCAATCAATCAAATAAATGATTCACTAAACAGCGAGCCTACCTATATTGGCTACAAGAATTTTATGCCTAACATGATTATTGGAAGAAATAAAAGCAAAACAAACATGCTAGGACAGGAATTGATAAGGAACAAGTGCAAGTAAGTGATCTTACCAGTCGACGCAGAGATGGTGAACGTTGCTAGCTCACCCCGAGCAATTGGGTCAGGAGAGATCTCTACACCGCTAACCTTAACCGGATAATTAGCTCCTCTCTCTGCGAATAAAATGACATCAGATGGTGATAAGATTAAATTAACAAGGAGAGACCAATGCATTTCCATGCTACAATTGTCACTCTAAGAAACTTTTACTAGGTCATTTTTTCTCCTAACTTGACAACTATACATAGAAAAGCTCCTTTGATCAAAGAATAAGACATTATTCTTTATATCTCTGAGGGAAACATTTGCAAAATTAACACATCAATGGCAAGAAAGACGCATGTGATTCAACAAAATATGCATCAACAAATCACATAAACGAATATAAGAGAATCAAAATCATTGCGCAAGATGCAACATATTAAGCCCTAAAGATTAAATCTCAGCTCATCAATAGAAAATTTATGCAAATTAATACTACGAAGGGAGTCTCAGAACTTTTAAAGTAATCAAACACGACTAAACAGTATTCACCGGCGTATTGACTCATCTTTACAGAAATGAAACGGATCCAAACCCTAAATAATCTGAAAAGGTACACATGCACAAAAGGAGGAGGATGCTCACGATTCAGCATATTATGCCCTAAAAGATTAAAAGTTAAATCTCAGTTCATAAAGAGGAAAATCATACTAATTAATACTACAAAGAGAGCCTCAAAACCCTTACAGTAATCAAAACACGCCGAAACATGATTCATCTACAAGATATACTACAAAATCGAATCCGATGCGTAATAAGATCAAAACAAAGCTAGAATCAACCCTAGAACACCACGAATCGCTCAATAAACTCATCTTTCGACCACCAAAACAGACAAAAAAACCCCAGAAGATCCGGAAACTCACTGCAGTACTCGACGGAGGTGGCGAGGGCGATCGCCGGGGAGAGGACGAAGAGGGCGAGGAGAAGAGAAGCAACGCGATTCGCCATTTTTGGACTTTGGTTTCTTTTCCGATCTGTGGAAGGAGAAGAGGAGAGAAATGGAAAATATATAGTAATTAAAAGGTAGAGAGGGTCGGTGAGTGAATAGGTGGCAGGTAAAACCGTAATTTTGAGCTCGACGAGGGGGTAAGTATATAAGTAGTACGTTCGGAATTGTGTAAAAAAAAATAATAAGAAACTAAAAATAGGATGAATAATGTGGTTCCACGCTGTAGATATTTTTTTGGGGAGGGGGTTTTCCGCGTTTTTTCCTCGTTGCTCCAGCGAGCGCTAGAATATAGGAAAGGAAAATGCTCAATATATCCAGGAAAATGCTCAATATATCCGTTCGGTTATTATTGCGTGAGCCAGGTGCACCGGTACACAAGCCATGAACCGCCACATCTCGTAGTTCAATGACGTCACTCTCTTTGTCTATGAACCATGTCCACCATGGAAGGCAATATGGGCCATATTGGGCCGGATAAAGCTTGAGGCTAAGCCCGATCCATTATCGCCTGGCCAGCCTTAGGTGCTGTCATTATATTGGGACCAAAAATCACAGCCCACGAACTAACTCAGTGCACCGGTGCATGCAATAAATTAATATTTTTTATTTCATACAGTTTTCTATCGAATAATATATATATATTACTATAAATTAAAGTTTAACTTTTTTATATTTATTTTTTTAAAAGTTTTTGGTTGTTTATATATATTTATCTAATTTGTTACTAGCAACTTACTGTTTATTTTTTAACAAAATATAAATAAAATATCAATTTTGCTGTTACAAATATGTTTCTCTAAAAATTTCAACTGTTAAAAAATATATTTATGATTAAATATAATATCTGTAAAGATAAACAAATAAATTTACCTTACTCATTAATCATAATTAAATATTTAATCTATAGTTAAATGATACTTTTCTAATGGATATTCACGAATATATATGAACAACTTAGCACTGGAATAAATATGAAAAATTAAGTATTTAATCTATAGTTAAATTATACTTATCTAACAGACATTCACGGTAAAAATATATATGGACAACTTAGCACTGAAATAAATATAAAAAATTAAACTTTATATAAATATATTTATTATTCGATATGTTTACAGAAAACTATATAAAATTAATCCAAATAAAAATAAGTAATAACGTACAAAACTTATTTTAACTATAAACTAATTTTAGTCGGCTATCCAATCTTTCAAAGTTTTAAATTATACTATCCGACCTTTTAATTTTTTTTTATTTGAATAACTCAACAATTATTTTTATTTCAAAACTTAAATGCGTTGTTCATCTCTACAAAATTAATTAGTATGTGATATATAAATTTGAAGAATCAAAATTATATTTAACAGTGATTCAGATATTTTACTGACGAAAATGATGTGAAAGTAACGGTTACATTGGATCTTCTCTTCCTCCATTATTTTTGTGGCCTATTCCAGTAGGAATTATGTATTGATGTTGCGTTAACTTAATCGACATATTATTAATTAATTTTTAGAAAAAAAAAACACTTCTATTATTTTTGGAACGGAGTGGAATCGACATATTATTAATTAATTTTTAGAAAAAAAAAACACTTCTATTATTTTTGGAACGGAGTGGACCATTGGATCCCGAAAATGGGTCCCACCCACGTGGCTGCAAAAACATTGTGATCCTTCTTTCTCTTATAATAAAGGCCCAGGGCCCAGGTCCACAAGCGAAAACTATTAGCTAGATTTGGTCTACCACATTCTCCATGGACCGGACCAGTTAAAATTGGCCACCTATTTTTTTCTGTAAAAAGAATTAAATTATTATTTTTATTTCTCACTGTGGTGGGGAAGCAAATGGCGAAGAGAACGTGGGTGGGTAAAAAAAAAAGCTTGTGGCGGTAAATAGTAATAGTTTAGGGGACCAAATGGCAATTATGTCCGCGCATTCGGAGATTCTTTCTCCTCCGCTCACAACGATGAACAGCATGAAGCGCCGCTTCTCCTCTTCCTCTCGTAATTTCTATTTCCTTAGTTTCTTTTTTTATTATTATTTTTTGTATTAGAATTTATTTATATTAGTTTTAGGTTTCAAATTGCTTATCTATGGTTCGATTGTGCCTTAAATCGAAGGTTGTTTCGCGAAGATCCTGAGAACTTTACCAATTTTGTTGAATGATGCGAAAATGTCTCTTGTGTTCTTTTTAGTATTATTAATTTAGAGAATTTAGAGAGCGCAAGTATTATTTCTGTACAATTTATTGTGATTAAATTCCAATTTTCTTCTGATTTTGTTGAATCCAATGAAAGTAGTGATAAATTTGAAACTGACGTTACTGTTGCTGTTTATCCAGTAACTAAATTTCTGAACAATTTCAGACTCAGCAGCTCGTTCTGCTTCTAAATCAGCAGCTGTACTTGTAATATTGTGTAAACATCGAACATAAAATTCTTTATATAATGTTAATTCCCTACGTCTACGTCAGATCCGTTGCCGTTTGTGAAAAGATTCTCACTCAAGGAGATCAAGAGAGCCACAGATGAATTCAGCATGATTCTTGAGACTAGTCCTCGCGGGATAATTTACAAAGCCCGGTTTCAGGATGGGCAGGTTGCTAGAGTTAAACAGGTGCGATCGACGGAACGAGGAAAGAATACCTTCTATCAGGAAGTGCAACTGCTAGGTCGGCTGCACCACCGCCATCTCGTCAGACTTCGAGGCTTCGCTGAGGGAGATAATAGGTTTGAATGCTGAAATATGCGCAAGAACATCGTTTCGCAATTTAATTGATCGGTAAATTGCGACGAAGAAGATCCCCAGCCTTTTTACGATGTTTCGATTTGATCAATTTTCAACTGTTACAGTCGGCCCCTTACTTTTGCATTTCATCGCAATTTTACTAAGTCGGGTGAAATTGCCCACAATATTGTCGTATGAGAGGTAAGATTGCAATAAAATGCGAAGATTAGGAAGGGTGTCAATTGTAACAGTTTAAAAGGTTTGAGTACCGTTGATGTAATTTAAGTATTTAACCTTTACTTTGTGGATGATATTAATATATCTTATTGAAGGTTGTTATGATCCAATATTATTTTCAGATTTCTCGTCTTTGACCATATGGAGAATGGAAGCTTGAAGGAGTATTTTCATGGTATGTGCTTTACATGTGACGAGAAAGTAGAAAGGTTTTTATATGTAATTGTGATTAACTATATCTATTTACTTGCCTTTTCTTTTCCTGTGAAGACCCTCTGAGAACCCCATTAAATTGGAGGACACGATTGCAAATCGCTATCGACGTAGCAGCTGCTTTGGTAAGTGGTTTGAAAGCAATATTATACTCCGCTCGCCAAATATTTTGAATCCAACTATCACGCACGGCGTAGCCACGAAGAGAACATAGTTGATTTCGCAAGAGGAAGCTGTATTTGACGGTTCTCGTGAACTTAATGCAGGAATATCTTTGTTATTTCTGTGATCCTCCTGTATACCACATTTCGATCAGCTCTAGTAATGTTATGCTGGATGCAAACTATGTTGCGAAGGTGATATTTTCATATTCAAGTATGAAAATCTTGTTGTGATTGAACAAATAAATATGCAAACAGTACTTGTAATAAAAATGTAAGCACGTAAATGAAACGATCAAGTTATAGTTAACAACCTGGTTTTCTTGTAACAGCTCTCTGATGTGGGAAATATTGACAGTGACTTAAACCATGCTGAACCCAACACAACAAGCCCCGCAGGTTCCACCTTTTTGAAATGAACAAATTCATTTAGTTTACTCGCATTCGTTTATGTGACAAGGTCGTTCACTATTCCTTTATTTACAGATCACATTGATCAAGGAAACAGAGATTTGGTGTTTCAGTTTGGCGTGCTGATCCTTGAGCTCATAACCGGTCAATCACTGGGTGAGGAAGACGAAGTGCTCCATTGGGTCCAGGAATCTGAGTTTGCTTGTTCGATGCACAAAATGGTGGATGCTGATCTCGGAGATAGTTACGATTCCAAAGAGCTTAAAAGCCTTCTTATTGTAGCAAGATTGTGTACCAGAATGGGAAATGAGTCACCAATTTCGATTCCGCAGATACTCCGCTACTTACAGGGAAAGGTAGAACCTTCGATTTTATAACCCTAAATTGTTCCAGGGCAAACACACTTGGCTTAGAATGTGAATAGAATAAAGAGGAGATTAGTTGAATGATTTGGTAGGACTGTCGCTGAATTTTACTAAGCCTATTGTTTCCTTCATTCTCTTTTCTGATACTTAATATTTATTCATGTACTTACAGAAACTAATTGTGATGGAAGCTATTCTGTATTCCTTGTTGTGTCTTTTACTTCATAATTGATGTAGAAAGGCTACAATGTGTCATTTATTTTCCTTGCCCTGCTCATGATACCTCGTAAATAGGCCGCTAACTCATGAAATTTTGTTGGCTTCTAATATTATGTGCAATTTTGTAGTTATTTTATTTTGAGAATTGCTCTCGATATTAGGTATTTGTTCACCTGATATCATTAGCCACTAAAGTGTAAGGCAAAAGAACTAGAGGATAAGAAATAGGAGTTAGGAGTGGTGATATTCTGCTAAGTTACACAAAATTTGATCTCAGAATTACAGAGAAAACTAGCCAGAATACCTGCAGGCTATATGGTTATATCAATGTGATTTATGGGTCTGTCTTTTTCCAGAAAAAATGAAATTCGAGTGATGTTTTGTGAGCACACACTTCTATGAACAAAGAAGGAAATTATGAGCATTACCAGCTGAGATTATAAATTGAACTGATGGAGGAGGAATGATGCTCTACTTTCAACTATTGACAAACTGCAGGGCAAGGGTCCTACCTGGAGATATAAATGATGCTCAAGTTGTTTGAGATGGGGTGTATTATTATGAGCAATGATGCTTGTTAGGTGCAAATCTCATAAAAACTATGGTTCTTAAGCAATGTTATGTGTGTAGACTTTGACACTGGAATCAACAATTCTAGCAAATAGGAGATTGATTTAGATTAGTTTAAGCGGCGATTTGGCAGTACCAGAATATGATAATTATGATAATCGCCGCTGGAACCTCTCTTAACAACTAAAGATCTATGGGATTATAGCTGTTTCCACTGTTTATTGTATCATTATTCCTATGTTCCTTTACTTTTTTCATATAGCTATGATTTGGTCTCATTCAGTTGCAGCAAGAGTTATCTTATTGTTGTTAAACTCTATCCTCAAGTCCAAACATGTGGTAAGTTATTGAACATGCAATGGTATAATTTTTAGGATTTGATTTGTTTTCTTCCTTATGCACCACATGTATATTTTTTGTCATTCCAAAGTTAAAATAGTGATTTTAATTTGCACCAAATGTGGATCCAGAGTTTCTCTTTTGCCAAATTTTTTGCCCCCCCAGGTTCTCAGAGGAATGAGCAGAGAATTGCTTCTATTTTTCTGATATGTATAACACTAACTTGAATCTAATCATACATGAATCACACTAATGAACCTACCCACAAATTAAAGAGTACAAAAGGGAATTTTAAAACAAATGAAAAAAAAAAAAAAGGAAAAAAAAACCTTCTATATCATGATTGCCTCGCGAGAGGTACGACCTCCGCGAGGGGGGTGGGGAGGGGGGAAGGGACGGGAGAGGTCCGGCAGAGAGGGCACGTAGGGTGCAACCGCAGCCATGTGTCGACGCAAGCAAGGTGGAATGCGTGGCCGCACTCCGGCAGCACCCGGAGAACGTCGGCCTCCTTGTAGTCCCCGAGGCATATCGAGCAGCATGTTGACGTCGCAGCTGCGATCGCTGCCGACTCTTTCTCGCCGCCGCCGTCCCCGCCCTTCTTCTTCGTCTTCAGCTCCGCGTAGAGCACCTTCGGATAGCTCATCAGCGTGCCCTCGTCGAGCCCGAGCTCGATGTCCTCGGCCATCACCTTCACACAGAAGGATTCGTATTACTACAAAAAGCTTAAGCTGATAGAGAGACAAAAAGCTTAAGCTGATAGAGAGACGGAGAAAATAAGAAACTCTCAAATGCCATATGCATGCATGCTGTGCCAGATTCTTATTCAGTTACAAACTGGGCCTAAAGTTGAGGAGATGTTCATGCTTTTTAATTTTCATGTCAATCAAATATATTACCATCATCTCCTCCACCGGTCGGCCGGGGCGGCGTGCCGATCGGCTGCGGTGATCGGCGGAGCCGCTGGCGGTGGACCGGGTGCAGAAGTAGGAGGCCAGAGTGATGGTGGTGATGAGGAGGAGGATGCCGATGGAGACGCCGACGCCGTACCCGAACCCGCCGATGCGGTCGGAAGCGAACATGCCGGCCGTGTCGCCGTCCCCGCTGCTGTCGGGGCTGAACGCGGCCGACGTGTCGTTGGAGCTCATCTGATCTTATCTAATCCAATTTAAAATAATAAAATTAGTTATAGCTACTTAGGAGGAGGAAAATTAAGGAGGAGACCGGAGGAGGAGCATCGTTGGGGGGTGGGTGTTGCATATTTGGATATTTGCTGGATTGTTTTAGTTTCTGAAGGGAGTTGCTATCTGAGGGGAGAAGGTAAGTGTGTAGGTTTATTAGAAGAAGATGCCAACGTTAATAATATTATCACGTTGTGGACCCATAACAAAAAGTAGGAAAACCAGAGGGGTAATCGTGTGTGTGTGTATATATATATATATATATATATATATATATATATATATATATATATATATATATATATATATATATATATATATATATATATATATAATTGAGCTTTTATGCTTTAATTTAAAAGTATAATTCCGTGCTTATAAATTTATAGCTCTTGGATAAAAATATGTACGGTTAGAAATATACTGGGCCACTTAGATTTAGTTGGTGGTTGCTGCAATAGTATGATCTAAAAGATAAAATTAATTAAAAGGGTAAATCTAACGGTAGAAAACTTACAAGCATCAATTGCTTAATACTTTTAAAAATATAGTAGTCAAACTCTATATATATATATATATATATATATATATATATATATATATATTAGATTTTTTAGATCATACTATTTCACCAACCACTCAGTTAACCCAAAAAGCTCATTATTATCCTAATCACACATATTTTCATTTAAGGGTTAAAACTTACAAGCATCATACTTTTAAAAACGTAGGAAGTCAATTCTCTCTCTCTCTCTCTCTCTCTATATATATATATATATATATATATATATATATACTTTCAAAAGTACAAGCATAAATGTGCTTGTAAATTTTTTATCATTAGATTTGCATTAGGATTTGTGTTTTTATAAAGTCAATTAAAGAGAGAGAAAGAAAAAATAAATAGCACAAATCTCAATACAAATCCAATAATAAAAAATTCACAAACACATTTATGCTTGTGCTTTTGAGAGTATATAGGCTCTACTATATATATATATATATATATATATAGTTCGGCTACTATATTTGTATAAGCACCAAATAATTAATACTTGTAAATTTTCTACCGTTAGATATATCCATTTGACTAATTTTATTCTTTAAATCAATCTATTTCACCAACCACTCACTTAACTCAAAGCCCCCCTATCCACCTAACCACACATTTATTTTATACAAAAATTAAAAATCTATAAACACCAATCATTTCATACTTTTAAAAGTATAAGAACTTAATTCCCTATATATATATATATATATATATATATATATATATAGAGAGAGAGAGAGAGAGAGAGAGAGAGAGAGAGAGAGAGAGAGAGAGAGAGAGAGAGAGAGAGAGATGAATTAGGTTTAAAAAAGTACATGAATAGCAAATACTATCCACTTTACAAAACATTTTTTTTTTCTTTGAGTGAGAGGATCATAGCAAGCTTGTTATATTTAAATTTTTTAAAAATATAAACTCATACAAAAATATAAAATAAACAGACTTCAAACTAAAAATTTTAGAACTGCGTCAATACAGTGAACGTATAAGTCAAATTTCCAAGTTTTAGTTGCGAAGGGTTTTTCGAGGTCAATGCCGACACCCGTTCTCCTTTCTTTATGCATGGTCTCTCTAGATCCATGCATTTTACTTACTTTTTATTTTGGGTAAACGCTTCAGTTGCTGAGTTCTTATATGAAAACAAAGTTTCATTGTAAAATAATTAACTTTTAATCATATTTGAAAAAACTAATATAAAATAAAGTAATTAATTTATGAGGATATTATTTTTTTAATACTAAAGTATTTACATGAAATTGTACCCAAACTAAGTATATAGCAAAATCATGATATATAATTAATATATAGGAACTATCCATACATTTTACCCTTGTGCTCTTTCAATTTTAACTTACGAAGTATATATATATATATATATATGCTATTTTTTTAATGCCATGGTTATCGAAATGGATCTCTGTTCATGCATTTGAAGTTTTTATTTTTATTTTTGTTTTTTTCTTCCTTTTTTTTTTTGTGGGGGTAGTGGTGTTGAAGATATGTGTTGCTTTCGCAGTTTCTTTTGTCTTTTAACGGTGAAGTTCTCTTTGTTCCGCATCTTTGACGTGCACTTCACGTTCCAAGCACGAGATGCAGTTGAATCTCTTTACATATATATATATATATATATATATATATATATATATATATATATATATATATATATATATATGGCTAAAATATATGGGGACTCTAATAATAAATAATTTTTAAAATGGTACAGTAATTGTTATCAGCAGTGCTATATATTTGTAAGATCCGAAATTAGAATCTCGATCGGCACGTCCGTTTAAAAAATAAAATATATAAATTTTAAAAATTTTAATTTTAGTAGTCAATATATCAATTTGTTACTTTCTGTAATTCTCGCAATTATAAATTTATTAAAATTAATAATTAATTTAAATTGTAAAATTAAAATATTATAGATTGATTCAAATGGAATAAAATTTGTATCAAACCGTAACAAAATGCATGCAACAAAATAAAGTTCATGGGTCTGTTTCTAAATCAGCTGTAGTAGTTGGAGGTGTGATGACACTTTAATTAATTTACGTTTTTTCCCTTCCGCTTGTTGGTTGAGGTGTTTAATTTGTTGGCTATTAGATGAGTTGAGTAAAGCAAACATACAACACCTTTTGAATGTCATTTTCAATCTTGCAGGATTCTTAGCTTGCCTAACTATAAAATACTTTACTTGAACACGGGCTCCGTTTGGTGAGCGGAATAAGGGAGGGATAAGAACTTATCCTCCCAGTTATACCCAAACGTTATTTAGCAGGAGTGGAAACAGTTGTTTTCGTCTTTTTGGAATAAGCTGGTATAAGACTAGAATTACTATTCCAGTTTTTTTCTGAAAGAAAACTTGTTCCTATTTGAGAATAAGCTTAATTAAATTAATATAATTTTAATTATTATTTTAACTCTTTAATTAATCCAATATTTTAATTAATTTAATTATTTTATTAACTAATTATTTAAGTATTTAGATAATTAACTAATTATTTAAGACAATTAAAATTAAAATTTTTAACATTTTTAAATTTTTAAATTTTAAATTTTAAATTTTATAGCTTTTAAAATTTTTAACTTTAATTTTTAATAAATTTATCATATAATTTTAATAAATTATATGATAAATTTTTTTAATAATTTTATTTATATATAAGTAAAATATAAATTTTAATAATTTTTTTAATAAATATTTTAAATTAAATATTTAAAATCATATCAGTAAAATTTTTAATCATAAATTAAAATTTTAGTCCTCTTTATTCTTCTTATTCCTCTTTAACTTACCAAACACATTTTTTTTTATACCCGGTATAACTCTTAAACCCAACCAAACAGAAATTTACACTAGTTCTTGCTAATACCATAACTTATACCTATCCCCGGTATAACTAAATTTTTTTTATTTCCGAACCAAACGCAGCCCTAGAATTCTCAAAACTTCCATATATATATATATATATATATATATATATATATATATATATATATATTCCGACTATTATATTTTTATTAGTATAAATTTTTTCGTACTAATAAGTTTTCGGTATTTGGATGAAAAAATCTACGATTAGGATTATAGTGATCCCCTAGAGTTTATACTATTTCACCAACAACCCACTAAATCCTAAAGGGACTACTATCATCCTAACCATATATCCCTTCATCCAAGACCGAAAAAATTATTAGTACAAAAGAGTCTAAACTCATAAGAGTATAATAGCCCTACTCTCTTTCTCTCTCTCTTTTTATTTATATATATATATATATATATATATATATATATATATATATATATATATATATATATATATATATATATAATAGAGAGAGCTTATATATTTTCAAAAGAATAAGTATCATAGAATTTATATTGAGATTTATACAATTATATTTTTTTTCTCTCTCTTTAAATATTTTTACAATAATACGGATTCCAATATAAATTTTATGATAAAAAATTTATAAAATGGATGAGATTATACTTTTAAAAATATATAAGCTCTACTATATACATATATATATATATATATATATATATATATATATATATATATATATATATATATATATATATATATATATATATATATATATATATATAAAGAGAGAGAGAGAGAGAGATAGAGAGAGTTCGGCTAGAATACTATGATAGTACCAAGCAATTGGTGCTATCAAGTTTTCAGCCGTCGGATGAAAAAATATGTGGTTGGAATTATAGTGGTCCCTTAATATTTTTACTATTCAACCAACCACCTAGTATTAGGATTTCCATATATGTGGCCTAATTAATTATATTTAAATTTGGATTTGCTATAGATAAGGTCAATCCTAAAAGATATAGAATTGATATGGTATATCTTATGCCTTTCCCATCTATTTAAATTAAATAGAATCCTAATCAGACTTTGATGGGAAGTCGATCTGGAATCTATATAAAGGGGTACTGGTCCTGCCGCCTACTCATGTGCATTCTGGTAAGATTATCCATTAAATTCACACCATACGGAAGAGTGCCTGAGAAAGGAGGAGAAACCAGATTACCTAGTTCGGTCGGTACGGTTTAGTATTGCAACCGAATTTCTTGCTTCCGCTGTTTAATCAAGAATTTTTCTCGATGGCGCTCTGTAAGTTATTTTACAGTTTTATTTATGATCCTGAATATTGGTATGTATTCGATTTTATTTTATACCATATAAATTCCATCACCTAGTACATCCTTTAATCTAAAGACTAAAAACTTGATAGCACCAATGGCTTGGTGCTATCGATAGTATTCCAGTCTAATTCTCTCTCTCTCTCTCTCTCTCTCTCTCTCTATATATATATATATATATATATATATATATATATATATATATATATATATATATATATATATATAAAGTTTAAATGGTTTAGATTATATTTAACGATACTTATCGTCGTTTTGAAAATCTTAACATTGAAAACAAAAGGGTGGCAACGAAACCATTTGCTAGCAGTAGTATTCCGGCCTATATATATGTCCAGTTACTATTCCAGCCTATATATGAGTCCGACAACTATTCCCGCTTATATATAAGCCAGCTATTATGCTATAGATAGCACCAAGCATTTAGTACTATCAAGTTTTCAGCCGTTAGATTTACCCTTCGACCATTTTTATCCCTTATATCATACTATTCCATCAACCACCCACTAAACCCTAAATGATCATTATTATCCTAACCGCATATTCTTTCGTTCAAGAATAAAAGATTTTATAGCATTATTGGCATGGTGTTATTAATATTATAGTACCTTAATTATATATATATAGAGAGAGAGAGAGAGAGTAGAGTTTATATACTTTTAAAAGCACAAATTTATTCATGCTTGTGAATTTTTTATCATTAGATTTGTAATGGAATTTGTATTTTTTATTTTATCTTTCTCTCTTTTTAGTTGACTTTATAAAAACACAAATCTCAATACAAGTTCAATAATAAAAAAAATTACAAATATGGATGGACTTGTATTTTTAAAAGCATATAAGCTCTACTCTCTCTCTCTCTCTCTATATATATATATATATATATATTATGCCCATCATACAAAACTTAATGTTGTGTTTGGTATTATCTGAAGAACCGCTTTTTACTTGAGAAGTAAAATAAAAAAAATAATTTGACATTCTTTAATTAATGTCAATTGAAATAGTTTTTTCTCCACAATCTAGAGTAATATATATATTGGTCGATACCACTAATCTAGAGTAATATATTTGTGATCTATAGACATCTTAAAATAATAATAATAATAATAAATAAATAAACTAGTACACAAGCTTGATTATGGGAGTTGTTTGACAAAGGATATTATTTATATTTAGAATAATAATAAACTATTTGATGGTTATTAATAGTTAAGAGTTACATAAACTACACTTGCTAATTAACCCTTTCCCAGTTTACCACCTGCTGCTATTATAGTTTACTAATAAAATATTTTGGTCAATGATTGGGTTTGGCACCATTTTCCATGTGAGAATCTCCACACTTACAAGTTTCTCCAAAAGCTTTACTATATTTGCAAACTCTCAACACAAAAAAAAAGGGGGATTTTTTAAGCCAAAAATTATTATATTTGGATTGTTATTTGTGAGTCTTTTTTATTATTATTATTTTACGTGTGAGACTAATCCACTGCTATTTTTGGAAATTTCATCTCTTTCATTAGTAGTTCTCATAAGAAAATAAATATCATTTTTAGTTGTACAATTTGGCTACAATAAAAGATTTTTTGTTAATCTAAGTATTAAGATCTTCTCTAATTTTGAATAAGAACAAATAAGAAGGATTTAGATTTGATTTTCAGAAAATAAAGGGACTCGTTTAATCAGGCTCACAGAGCTTTCGTTTATATTTCAAGATAATTAAGGACTTTAATATCCACCAATTAACAACACATTAGTTACTAAATTACCAGTCATTATCAGCAAGAGAGAGAGAGAGAGAGAGAGAGTTAATATGATATGACCTATTCAAAGTACTCTTTAATTGATGCAACAATAACAGGCCACTAGAGCCAAATTAAAAATTAGATAATTGTCTTATTAGTGATTCAAAAAAAAAAAAATTAAAACAAAAATTCTACCTCAATAAGCAAAGGTCAAAGTCAGAAGTTTTTATTGTGGTCGAAAGTTGAGATACGATTCATTTCTATTATTATTAAAGAAGATTAAAATAAAATTCTAAATTTCAAAAAGCAGAAGTTTCAATCTGGAACTTCAATGTTATTGAAAATTAAACGGCGTAAATGTTTGATCAATAAAACTTTAAAATGGAGCCAAATATAACTCATATGGAAAAGAAGAGGAGAAAAATATCTTTGTTATATCCATTTTTAAAACCAGAGTCAACTCATGAAGTTAACAATTTTGCTATAATTTCTTATATACTGTTCAGCTAACTAATTTGGCACCTTTCAACTAATCATTTTAGGTATTATTTATTATCAAAGTGAAGAAGAAAAAAATTGCAAGTTGCACCAAAATTGGATTTGCACCAAATTGCTACTTTTAAAGGCTACATTTGGCCCGAATCTGCAGGCGATTTGGAATGGGTTTTAGAATTATTCAAACCAGGTCTCAATAATCATATAGTTGAATTTTAATTAAATTAAGATGGATATTTAAATCTGTATAAGATGAATGGAACAAAGTTTGAATTTAAATTAGAGTAGAATTCTAATTATACAAAATTCGGTAGCGTGTTAGAGAGCATTTGTGCGGCAGAAAGACATGAGTTGTTGACATATCTTATAAGGGTATAGGATGAGAGAGAAGTCTATTATATTTACCTATTCGGTATGGAAGATGATTCATATGTAATATATATATTTTTTTTTCCTTTTGAGAGAAAGACAGTATGGTGTCACTTTATTTATAGATAAATAAACTTAGCAACAAAAGAAGGCAGCTAGGCCTCAGAGAGCAAATATATATAAAAAAGAAAAGAAAAGAAAAAAAGGTACCGAGTAGACTGTCTCTGGTGTTAAAAGGTTACTTGCAGAACGCAAACCAAGACTCTCTAACAGTGCGGATATCTGCAAAAAGGTTCCGAGTAGACCGCCTCTGGTTTTCGAACCGTCTCCGGTTCCTTTCTAACCAAAGGCACCACCAAGTTGCTGCGATGGAAGCAAGTTCCCTTATCCCGATCACACCGGGTTTGCACTTACTCCCTTCCCAAAGCATAACTACGGAAGTGCAGTTACGTACAACGACCTTATTTGGAAGAGAACCCTCCAACAGTGCTCTAGCCGTTTCGCAGCTGACGAAAAGGTGGTCCGCAGTCTTTGCCGAATCTGAGCAAAGAATGCAACACCCTGGTCCACACCACCCTCTAGACAACAGGATGTCCAAAGTAAACACCCTACGTTTAAGCCAATTGATTCAGTAAGGCTCCTAATCATCCCTTCTTCGATCGATGAGGTTGGGGTGAAACCCGAGAGTATAAACCTCCATCTCCAGCCGTCTCCTCCGTAACAGTCTTTCACCTGGCAAGATTTATGACGGACCTCATCATGAATCCTCGCAAATTGGGTACGAAGAGACGAGCTCCCAATCCAGATATCTGATCAAAAACTCGTCCATTTACCGTCCCCCACCGCGCGGGAAGTGCTACATTTAAATAAGTCCCTTGTTCCTAAAACACTCCGCCACCACTGCGAGAAAGGTTTGAACGAAGCCCCTTCGTTCAGCGGTCTCCTTCTGGTGTAGTATAGACCTACCAAGAGCTGACTCCATAGATTTGGTGTTGAAGAGAAGAATCTCCACCACCACTTAACCAAAAGGGCGGCGATGTTTAAGATTTCCAAATCCTTAACCCCTAAGCCTCCGTCCTTCTTCTCTCTGCATACCACCTTCCAGCTAACTAAGCATAGCCCCCCTATGATGGAACTCCTGCCTTTTTAGTAACTAAGCATAGCCCCCCTATGATGGAACTCATGCCTTTTTAGAAGAATGCCCTCCGAAGCGATTCATACGCCTTAGTACCTATTTCGGTGCTTTGAACACTGAGAAAAAGTAGAGTGGAAGGTTTGAAAGCACTGAGTTTACCAGGGTAAGTCGACCTCCCTGCGAGAGCAATTTGGCCTGCCAACCTTCGATCCTGTGCTCGATTTTGCTTATGATGTTCCACCAGTCCTCCTTCCTGATACTGCCTTTCACCAGAGGAATCCCGAGATAATTAAAAGGGAGAGAGCCAAGTTTACACTTTACACTGGATAATCTCCGCAAGTCTCTCACCCCTGGTTGCGTCACTATCGAGATAGAACAGCTCAGTTTTATTCCTGTTTATTTTGAGGCTTGAAGCCCACTCAAAAATTTGCCACATGAATCTCAGATTGCGTACTTGACGTTTTTTGGCCTCGCAGAAGAAAATAGTGTCATCCGCGTACTAAATGATAGCAACTTTTGTTTCGTCAGCTGGACCAACCCCTCTTAGCATATGATTCCCAACCGCCCTGTCCACCAACCTACCCAGACCTTCGACAACTAACAAGTATAGAAAAGGAGACAGTGGATCGCCTTGTCTTAAGCCCCTCTTTAGTTTAATCTATTTCGTTGGAACACCGTTAATCAGAATGGCTACCTTGCCGTTAGAGATGCATTGGTCTATCCAGCCACACCATTTGTGAGAAGCCCCTAGCCATTTCATAGTGCTTCTGAGAAAATCCCAGTTCACCCTATCGAAGGCCTTTTCGAAGTCTGCCTTTATGCCCACACATTCAATTTGCGATTTCGAGCACCAGTTGAAGATCTCGCATGCGGTTACGAAGGAATCCAAAATAAATCTCCCTTTTAAGAATCCAAAATATTTCTCTCTTGATTAGTAAATTCTATTTTATCTGTATTAATTTTTTTTATATATATATAATTGTATCAGCTTTTGTTGTACATGCGAAAGGAAAGAACAAAGCACTGACCTCTTGATTGGCTACCAACCAACTGCCTAGTTAGGCAGTGATAGTATTAGTTCATGAATAATGGCTAGTTTTAGAAATTAACTCCTAAATAATCTTGCTATATTCATTCATTGATTATAACCTTAAACCTTAAGTCTATCTGTCTATGAGCAGCTTCCCTTTCAAAAGGGAAAGAATCTCCACAATACTCCACGTTTTTTTAATATAATATAATGTTATTAGTATATATCATTAAGCACCCCACAATTATGAGTGCCACATCGCACAAGGATTAATAAATGTAGACCAGGCAAAGTTAAACCCAACAATGGTAAAGAGAGCTGAAACATAATAAAGCAGGATTAAATCCATGATAATTAAGATTTTGGGTACAGTTCTGCATGGAAGCTAAAAAAGTTCTGCACCAAAGCCATATGATGGATACGGATTGCAATAGAAAGATCAAACAGATCTAAAAATCTAAGACACTGGCCTGAAAACAAGGACCACCGGACCCGGGGGGACAGGTCTTTAACAATGCAAATCCCGATCCCAGCTTTGCTCTTTAGAAAATCTAACAAGACGTTTATCTTTTTTTTTTTTTTTTTTCTATTCGGGAGCGCAGCGCATACATACTGCTATAAAAAAGAGAGAGACTCGGACTCCTCCACATCCCCATACAACAATCCCTGCATCTCATTCGAAATCAAAATTCTCTTCTTCGGTGTAGTGTGTGCTTCACTCGCACATGCCGTGGTGGGTAAACCAAACGCGCAGAAAAATCAACACCATCCACAGCATCACGGGCAGAAAAATCTAAGATAATAGAAATTCCTATTCAGATACTTGGCTTCGAAGCAACACAAGGAAAAGTAAGTCTGAGGAAGCGCCCTCACTGCTTCAGTTGCATGCAGCATACAGTCCGCAACAACAATATTTTATAGCATAAAAAGCAAATAAGAGTCTTTATGACCCAAAAATCACAGTTATAAACCCCAGCAGATACACCTGTAAGGCAGGTATCGCTCCGTTTATTGCTGCGCACATTGCACTCTCTGGGGGCCGCCGTGGGCTTCCTCGTCCTCCTCGTAGGCCTCCTGAGCCTGCGCCTGCTTCCTCCTCATCTCCTCCTCAATGTTTACGTCGTGCAGTGTGGTTTCCTCGCACTCGTCAAGCTCCATGTCAGTTAGCTCCGACACGGGCTTCGGAGGGAGCACGGCCTCCAATGCTTTCACCTGCTCCAGGGTCAACGATTCGGGGAAGTCCACGGTGAAGTGGATGTAGAGCTTTCCCCTCATGAAGGGCCTCTGGTACATCGGCATGCCCTCATCATTTATTGCCTTAAATTGGTCTGCGGCGTCGAGAAACCATATTAGGATTAGCAATGGGTATTGACTGAAGATAATGACTGAATATCAGATGGGAGTGTGTTTTAGAGTGCGTACCTGGCTTGACTACTTCACCAGGGTTTGATTTGATGAGCAGCTGCCTGTTATCTAAGTGGGTCAAAACAAACTGGAATCCACATAGGGCCTCAGTGAGTGCAAGCGTGTGTTCAACAAAGAGATCGTCGCCCTTTCTCTTGAACTTCGGGTGTTCTTTCTGTTGGAGGACGAATACGATGTCTCCGGTGACCGTGTCAGGCTGCAAGACAACAACAGAGTGAGTCAACAAATAGATTGCAGAGAACCGAACCGACATCTCAAACTTAGAGCAATGGAAAGTAAATTGTTTGGATGGGACTCGTGTTAAGAGGCTGAGAGAAAAGAGAATTATGAGTTTTGATTGTCTACTTTTCCTCTCCCTCCTTTTCTCTGATATTCAAGAAAGAAAAATGAGCCTTCAAGTTTCAAGGAATTAAAATTCTCCCAAATTCCCACTTTCTTCTCCTCCATTCTATCGTCATTAGCTCAAACCAAAACTTCGACTGGACGCAAACAACCCAAATAAATTTCTCTTGCAACTTCTTTTCTCTTCTCCCCGTTCCCCCCATCAAAACAGAGCATGAAATTTCAAACATCAAACTTACAAGTTTTCCTAAATAGGTAACAATGCCCTCTGTGATTACGAAATACAAAAGCAACTGTAGCACCACTATTTCAGTAAATGACAGTAGAACATACCGCCTCATCTGCCTCCCCGGGGAAAGTGATCTTCTGTCCATTCTGCATACCCTTCTCGACAACAACCTCCAGAACCTTCTTCTCCTGAACAACCTTCTCACCCTTGCACTGTGGGCACCGATCTTTCTCGGTGATGGTCTCGCCAGTCCCTTTGCACTCATTGCAAGGGTGCTGCATCTGTTGGATCATACCAGGGCCCAGCTGTCGGATGGTAACCTTCAAGCCTGTCCCCTGACATCCCGCACATTTCATCGATGCACCGGATTTCGAACCTTTGCTGCAAATTTCACCAGAACCTATGTCATCAGCATTGATGTAGAGGTATAGACAAGGAATTTTAAGTGAATCTGGAAGGTTACTACTCACCCCTTGCACTTGGAGCAAATAACATTTCTAGAAAGAGAGAGCTTCTTTGAGGTCCCATTGTAAAGGTCCTCTAGAGAAACTTTTAGAGGATGAACCACATCCTCTCCCCTCCTCTGCCTTCGGCCCCTGCTGCTGCCACCTCCTGTTCATTCACACATCAATGCACACTATTGCTAGGGCACAAAAGAGATATAGGAATGCTTGCCGCGGAACGCGATGCATACCGCCGAAGGGGCTCCCGCCGAAGAAGGATTGGAAGATATCAAACGGGTCGTGCATTCCTCCTCCGCCCATTCCTTCCTTAAGAGCATCCTCGCCGTACTGATCGTAGACCTCGCGCTTCTCAGGATCACTCAACACTTCGTATGCCTGGGCCAACTCCTTGAACTGAAACCAAGAACACTACGCGTCAAAGATCCACTCCACAGAAATAAAACTCGAGCTTAACAAGAATCATAAATTGGTATTGCGATGGCCTAGTAGCTTTAACAAAGAGATGAGGCTTAACCAACATAAATGCCAGAAACAGGAAACAACTTTTAAACTCTATTTATTACTGCAAACATAACAAACATACAAATAAAATTCAATTACGCAGCTCATATCTAATAAAAGCCCCATCTTCGCTAGCCAAGATCAAGATCCAAAACAAGAGTGAGCAAATTAGAATAGCTGAAGAAAATACACATTGCATCAGATAACGTAGGTCACAATCCCAAGTGTTTCTAGAAATTTAAGGCCAAAATGAAGTGGTTCCAGGATCAGAGGTACTGAATCTCTAAAACTTGGCGCTGAAATGATAATTCGTTTCAGAAAAACCCATCTGATCTCCCATATATCAGCAGTTACAGCAACCACATGCAAAAATGAAGCAAGATCAAAAAGGATCGCTCAGATACAATACCCGATCCATCAAAAAGTACTAAAACATGAGAGCGAATCAAACCAAATTACACAATAAGCAACAATAACTCACAAATCTACGAATTCATAACCACAGAGCCATTATAAATCAGAGAGAGGTCACAGAAGATCAAAAGAAAGGGGCGACTTTTTACCTTCTCGGGGTCTCCGCCCTTGTCAGGATGGTTCTTGATCGCGGCTTTGCGGTAGGCCTTCTTCAGATCCTCCTGCGACGCGTTCTTCGACACACCGAGGATCTCATAGTACCTCGTGCTGTCGCTCTTCTTCGGCGCCCTCCCGAACATCTTCGCGACCAAACCCTAAGTCTACTCCCCCCGATCCAACGAAGACGATTACGTCGACGGACGCGGGATCGAAACCCTAATCGCGATTCGGGGAGGCGATCCTCGGAAAAACCCTAACCCTAACCCTAATCGGAGGGATCGGAGAAGGTCGAGATTCGAGGCTCGTCAGGGGGGGGCGGGGAAGGAATAAAGAGGGAGAAAGGCGGTGGAGAGGAACGCTCTAGAAGGCCCTGGTCTTCGCTGATGCTTAGGTGGAGTCTCGTACGTCCGATGGGAGATGGACGGATGAAATGGCGCTTCTAGACGCTTCTTTGTTTCATTTCGCGATGGGACTCTTGTGTGTGTGTGTGTCCTGTACAGGGTAGGAGTGTCTGGAGACAGAAGAGGTGATGGGCTCCAAATAGGAAATATCCGTGTTAGGGAGCAGATTAAACAACACGTGGAATGGACCGGGCTGTGTTGGAGAGTCCGATCCATTTAGGCACCTGGGCCTTAATTTGGTCATATTAGGGAGATGCTTTGGGTGCCCAAAAAATGGTCCATGTTGTTAATATATTTGCAAACTCATATATTGTCCAACAATGAACATAAAATAATCAAAAGCTATGCTTAAATATATTCCAATATATCAACACAGTAATCTTCATGATAATATTTCAATACCACAAAATATATATATATATATATATATATATATATATATATATATATATATAGAGAGAGAGAGAGAGAGAGAGAGAGAGAGAGAGAGAATTAAGTTTTTATGCTTTTAAAAGTACTAAGTCATTGATGCTGATAAGTTTTTAACTTTTGGATAAAAAGATATGTAGTTAGGATGATTGTGGACCTATTGGGTTTAGTAGGTGGTTGGTGAAATAGTATGATCTAAAAGTTGAAATTAGTCAAAGAAATATATATAACCCTAAAAAACTTACAAGCACCAATTATTTGGTATTTTTACAAGCATAGTAGTTAGACTATATATATATATATATATAGAGTATGGCTACTATCCTCTTATGAGTATAGACCCCTTCGTACTCATAAGTTTTCCGCGCTTGGATAAAAGGATGTGCGGTTAGGATGATAGTGGTCCCCTAGGGTTTAGTAGGATTGTTGGTGAAATAGTATAAACTCTAGGGGATCACTATAATTCTAACCACACATCCCTTCATCCAAGACCCGAAAACTTATGAGTACGAAGGGGTCTATACTCATAAGAGTATAGTAGCCGAACTCGCTCACTGAGAGAGAGAGAGAGAATTTAGCTCTTATGCTTTTAAAAGTACCAAGTTATTGGTGCTTGTAGGTTTTAGCCCTTATATGAAAGGATGTGTTGTTAGGATGATAGTAGGCCTTTTGGGCTTAGTGGGTGGTTGGTGGAATAGCATGATATAAGCGTTGAAATTAATCAAAGGAATAAAATTAACAGTATAAAACTTACAAGTATCAATTGTTTGGTACTTTTACAAACATAGTAGCTGGACTCTCTCTCTCTCTATATATATATAATTAAGTTACTATACTATTAATAGAATCAAATCATTAGTGCTATTATGTTTCTGGCCCTTAGTTGAAAAGATGTGCTGTTAAGATGATAACAATCTTCTAAGGTTTAGTGGGTAGTTGGTGAAATAGCATGATCTAATATATGAAAATGATCAAAGGAGTGGTTTAGCACTTGGTACTATCGATAGTATATAGCCTACTATCGATAGTACCAAGTGCTAAACCACTCCTTTGATCATTTCTGTGACACCCCCGGAATTTGGATTAGTCCTCTATATAAATGATATAATAGGACTAAATCTCTAACCCGGCTATAGCATTTTGGATGGTAGCAAGATCCAATAGGAACATGACAGTTAAGCGTGCTAGAGCTAGAGTAGTTCTAGGATGGGTGACCCCCTGGGAAGTGGGGCGTCACAGTTGGTATCAGAGCCATTCACCAGCCGGAAATGTGAGATGAGTCTCGGCTGAGCCAGGGTTATATAGCGGGTAGAGCGAGGCTCCCCGGCTAGTGACCGTTGTGAGTGGAGTGCAGCTCCTCACAAGGTCGGCTAAGGCTAGCGAGACGAGTCTCACATCGCCTGGTGCTTGTGAGTGTGCTTGAGCCTGACGTGGACGTCAGGGCTTAAAGGGGGGAAGAATGTGACACCCCCGGAATTTGGATTAGTCCTCTATATAAATGATATAATAGGACTAAATCTCTAACCCGGCTATAGCATTTTGGATGGTAGCAAGATCCAAGAGGAACATGAGAGTTAAGCGTGCTAGAGCTAGAGTAGTTCTAGGATGGGTGACCCCCTGGGAAGTGGGGCGTCATAATTTCCATATATTAGATCATCTATATACTATCGATAGTACCAAATGCTAAACCACTCCTTTGATCATTTCCATATATTAGATCATCTATATACTATCGATAGTACCAAATGCTAAACCACTCCTTTGATCATTTCCATATCTTAGATCATACTATTTCACCAACCACCAACTAAATCCAATATATACCCATTATTAGTCTAATCGTACATCTTTTCATCTAAGGGCCGAAAACCTACAAGCACTAATAATTTAGTACTTTTAAAAGTATATATAGGAGCTCAATTAGTCATTGGTGCTTGTAGGTTTTCTGCCCATGTATGAAAAGATGTGCGGTTAGGATGATAGTGGGTACCTTGGGTTTAGTGGGTGGTTGGTGGAATAGCATGATCTAAGAGGTGGAATTAATCAAATGGATAGATTTAATGGTAGAAAACTTACCATCACCAACTGTTCGGTACTTTTAAAAATATAGCAGCCGGACTTTCTACCGATAAATCTACATCTTTGATCATTTTCAACCCTTAGATCATACTATTAATCTAACCACCCACTAAACTCTAGGGACCCACTATCATTCTAATCACACATCCTTTAATTCAAGAGCTAAAAATCTAATAGCATCAATGACTTGACGCTATCGATAGCATAGTAGGCTAATGGGTGGTTAGAAAAATAGTATGATCTAAAAGATAGAAATGATCAAAAAGATAATTCTAACGGTGGAAAACTTGATAGCACCAACTGTTTGGTGCTATCGATAGCATAGCAGCGGGACTCCAATATATATTTTTCATCGTTAGATTTATCTCTTTAATTATTTTTGTTTCTTAGATCATATTATTTTTCCAACCATCCACTAAACCCAAGAGAGCTACTATCATTCTAACCATATATCTTTTTATTCAAATGTCAAAAAATTAATAGCACCAATAATTATGTACTATCAATAGCATTATGGCAGAGTTATTTCTAATATTGTCATAATAGGAAAGCTCAACTGGCAGATAGAGACAATATATCTGTCATGATAATATTAAAAGCAGCTTTAGTAATGTTAATTATGACTTGAGATGGCTATCTAAGAGATAGATTGATAGTTCCAATTCAAAATAATCTTTTATTAAAAAGTTGGAGCCTCTGATCTCTGCTGCAATGCTATACTATATAGTACTGTACAGTAGGAACAGCAAAAGACAGATAAAATTAAACTACAGTACAAAAAATGAGCTAAAATCAAGATTTGGTGCAGACAGCTTTGAACTAATCTTACCTAACATGTTATACATTCTGTTAATTTTTGATTAGCTTATTAGTAGTTGTCAGAAAATGTACTTCTTGCTGTGTGATTGGCCGGATCTAGTAAATTGCAGACTTTGCTGGCACAGACAATAATTTCTTCTGAAAGCATTGATTGCGGCATCAGCAATTACACCCTACATGTTCATTATTGTAATGAGAAAGTATTAAATGCTAAAAATCTACAGTATCAATCATGAATGTAACTAGACTCCATTTACAGCTATATTTGTAGATATATATATTCTTTTGGTTTCTCCTCTACAGCATGTAGAACTTTGTATACAAGGTTTTAGATTGGAATATTTTCTCATATACTGCATCTTATATTTTCAAATAAATATAATTTATAATATTTACAAATTTTATATAAAAAAAAATTATATATATTTTTTTTTATTAACTAGTAATTAAATAGTCTAAAATATCAGCAATCCAGAAATTAGTGCATTATTTGATTTACAAAAAAGTAGCATCCAATATTATTTTTTTTGGCATGCATACATTTTTAAATATGATAAACTATATTCAATGATGAGTTATCTTCTAAATTTTGAATTTTTGTAATATATTTTTTATATTTGAGAGTGTTGGTGCCAGAAAAATAGCGTCAGGGAATAGTTGATCTGAATCACGTGCGAAGTAGAAGAGAACGAATGCATAGTGCACCAAAAGTCGGAAGAAAGACATCTGAAAATAAAAATATTTTGAACAAAAACTGTCGAAAAGGTGAGAGTGATTTCTGCAACTAATAAAAATGTCCGATAAAGTAGGATGACAAAAATACTATAAATAATAATAAAAAAAAGGCTGTAATAAAGATTTTTCTCTTGCCACGAAGATCCTAACATTTTTTACTTACTTTTTAATTCCTGCAATTTACTATTTTTCTAAAAATATATTGATATATAATATTTTTTTAAAGCGGTCTTAACGTGTAATTTTTAAAATTCTTGAAATAAAAATCATTAGGCTTATTCAGCCTAATCATCATTCAATCAATTTTTCAATCAGTGGAGTCATCATTCAGCCTATTAAGTTTGAAAGATACTAAGTGTACACTCTTTGTGGGGTATACATCACACACTTCATTCATCTAATAGATGGGGTGTGGTGAGGAATTCACAATTCGTAAAGTAACTCTTCCACTATTAGATGGATGAGTGTAGAATATACACCCCTTCCGGAGTGTATATATAATATTGCTCATTAAGTTTTAGGTCTTTTTATTTTGTTTATGTATTGAGGTAGAACTGGGTCAAACTGATCCTTACGGATCGCTTAATTACGGCGCACTTGTGTGAGAATTAAATGTGGAACCGATATCTACTCCGAAGATGCGCTTGACTAGATCAACAAGGGTGCAAGTTACCTGTTTTTCGTTCATTTTTTTTTTTTTTTTTTAAAAAAGAAGACTAAAGCAATTAAATACGCATAATAAAAGTTTCAAGCGGGTGTATAGGACGAATCATGTACACCCGGTGCAGCGAAGTATTTCATCGGAAGCAGCCCCACGGTCCCACCACTAACGTAACGTGCACCAAATAAGACAAAAATTTCCCGTATGCGGACGCGCCCGATCTTTTTCCCGATTATTTCAAATCCTCGGCGACCCACCGCGCCGAATTTGTTACCTAATCCCGCCACGGTTTAAATAACCGAAAGTAAAAAAATCGTCGGCTTCACCTCTCCCTGGATTCAAGCTAACCAATCCCAGCAGCGACACGTGGCACAAAAATACGGACTCAATCCGCCAATTAAAATCTGCCACGTAGGCAAGCCGAATAAGTTATTCTTATTCTCCGGAGAAAGTTATCCTCGAGCTCTTATTATTCTCGGGATAAAACCTCTGAGCTTCCCATAATGCGAGAAAAGGCGATAGAGAAAAAGGCGACTCCTTTTCACCGTGTACTCCAGTGTGGGATAAATATGTAAGAGAGAGAGGGTGAGAGAGAGAGAGAGGTACGTGCCGTACTATGTCGCTGCGAGGTAAATTGGGGGTATCCGATTTGTTTCCCCCCTTGTTTAGCTACAATTTGATGTTGTTTGAGCATAGGATTCCTAGATCTACTGCATCTTCTTCGCCTGCTCCTTTGATTCATCCGTGTTGCTTCAATTTTGCTCAACAATGGCTTGATTTGGTTCGGAGAGTTGGGGAATCTGTTCTTTGTGGTGGGTGGCACCCATTGGTGAGGTAAATTGAGTGGGTCCTTGTTTTGGTGAGGTTTGATTTGGTCGGTAGGGCTCAAAATTTGTTCTTTTTGCATGGAGAATCGATATAGGTGGTATTTGATCGTCGAGTTTTACTCCTTTTCTATTTTTCGGATGTCAGAACGGTGAAATGTAGTTGGAAGCTTTGAGCAAAGCGAGGTGTGATCTGGTGGGTCGGGCTCAAAATTGGTTCTTTTTGCTCGGAAAATTGATATAGATGTTATTTGTTAATTGGGTTTCATTACCTTTCTTTTGAAGAATGGCTAAATTTAGTTAATTGCTTTAAGTAGTGAGAGATCTTTGTAATTAGTGGCGTCGGCTAATGAGGTAAATTGAATGAAAGTGAGCTGTGATTCGGTGGCTAATGGGTAGGGCTCAAAATTGGTTCTTTTTGGATGGAGAATTTATGTATATGGTATCTGTTAATTGGGTTGCATTTCCCTTCTGTCAATGTTTGTGATTAATTCTGCTGATTAACTCTCTTTAAGTTTTCAGAAGTTAAGGTGATTGAATAAAATCTATAAATGCGAACAAATATGAAAGATTCGATTCATCTTATTTGTTAGGACATATTCAATTTAAGCCTGTTTTCCGATAATAGTTTGTTTCTCAATGTCAGTAGAAACTTTAATGTAATATTTTCCATTTTTAATCTGTTGTTGTATGTTGGCTATTAAGTAGTTATCCGGGGGTTTGCTTTGCTTCTGTTTTTGGCGAAATTTGAAGATGATTTTGCCAAAGTGAAGCTTCCCAACCAAAATATGGGGATTTGTATATGTGCATGTATGATCATTTCTTCTAGATTATCGTTAACTAACCTAATGAAATCAAGCAGCATGCATTTGATGAGCACCTCACTGTGGCATTTTGGGGTTTTCCTGATCATTTTTCTACTTTACATCCTCTTCTTCTATTTTGACTAGTTTTAGTGTGGCAATTTTCTTCTACTGAAATGAAGAGGCAGATGCCATTATAATCATTAATAGGCAGAGCCATTGAAATTCTTCACTGAATAAAGCAACCTACAGATGCAGTCTTCATGTAAGGTGTGGAGATTCTGTGGAATGTTACTGAATAAAATTTCTTTCTATGTTTCACTTGTTTTGAAAATGATTTTGTGTATTTCTATGGGCAGTCCAAAGTTATAGCCACACCTTATATATCATTTCATGTAGTTCTTGTATGTGATTGTTACAAAATATTCTTGTTCATAGTTTAATCTAAAAGAAGCTATCACTGAACTTCATGAATTAATAATTGCTATTTTTCCTTCGATCTGCAGTTCTTAATCATATGAACCCAAATTGATGCCATCATGGGTATTTCTACCAAGTGGCTTAAATCATTGGTTGGTATAAGGAAACAAGAGAAATCGCAACATCCAGAGAACGATGAGAATGTGAGTAAATCGTGTGCTTATACCAATCTTGCCATTATATCCCTTTTCTCCCCTTAATTCCTCTGTTTAACAAGCGATACTGTATTTCTTATACCAATTATTGCATCTGTTCATCTTTTTGCCTACTTGCATCATGATTTGGTAATATTGCAGAAAAATGTTGGTAGTGTTAAGTCAAGACACCGAAGGAAACATTCTATCAACTATGATAGTGTTGTAATAGAAGAGGAATCTACTGTTGAAACTGTGGAATTTGTTGGTGAAGCCAGTATCAAGTCAAGTGCGAACCCTGCTTCTTCGCCTACTTCCTCTCTTCAAGTGCAGGTGTCTTCTCAAACTGAGCAGATTGTGAAAGAGGATTGGGCTGCCACAGTTATTCAGACTGCATTTCGAGGTTTCCTGGTAAAGTATTTTCTCTCTCAGGCTTGCAGTTTATCATTATCCTTAATTACTGTATCTTTCCAGCCACGAGGTGATATAATTCTGTAGAATCATTGTAGATTATCCTGGGATAGCAGGATAATCTATGGGTACAAAAAGCTATCCCTATAGAATTTATCGCAGGACCAAGCACACCCAAAAATTTTCATGAGCTGTTGTTGGCAAAATATTTTGGAATTTCTTCTCACCGACTCAACATTGTCTAATAAAGTCTTCTCACTATTAATTCCTGAATGTTGACCAGAATTAGCTTCTGTATGTTGTTCTAAGGTAAATCTGTTCTTTATAGATTACACCTATTATTTTTCAGAGGGACACCTATCTTAATCTGAAATATTTTGCGAACTTGTTCAACATTTATTTTGGGATTGAGCTTCTCCTAGATGTAATTCTTATCATGATACAAAACCAGACATTACAAATGCCAGTTCATGCATCTCAATTATCACTTTGGGATGTTATACGCCTTCTCCAAATGATTCCTAATGTTCTGGATGATTTGAAACTATCCAGGCTAGACGAGCTCTACGGGCTTTGAAAGGATTGGTTAGACTTCAGGCTCTTGTTAGGGGTCATGCGGTGAGAAAGCAAGCAGCTATAACACTTCGGTGCATGCAAGCTCTTGTAAGAGTTCAGGCTCGGGTTAGAGCAAGGCGAGTTCGCATGGCTTTAGAAAGTCAATTGGGCCAGAAGATGGTTCAACAACAGGACCAATCTCATGAGGATTGTGTTCGGGAAATTGAGGTGATCTACAAAAGTACATAGATAGTCAATACTATTATCTTCATCAACTTACATATCATTCTTAGTTAAATGGTGTTATTTGGATCATGCTGAAAAGGACAATTTCTAGATAAATGCTTATTACTAAGCAGTATAGTTGCTTTGTAGCCATGTGTGATATTTGTATTAGCAATTGTTCTTGCCCGGTTAGTCTTTGGAACGAAAATTTTCTGTTAACATCTAACTTATCAGAATGTATCATGTACCTTATTATTGTTTTATAGTTGGACCGACCCTTTCATTATATAATGTCTTCAACTGAATATTAAGTAATTTTCGCACCTCCGATTAAAACGCAGGAAGGATGGTGTGACAGTGTAGGCTCCGTGGAGGAAATCCAAGTCAAATTGCTAAAGAGGCAAGAAGCTGCGGCCAAGCGTGAGAGAGCCATGGCATATGCTCTGACTCATCAGGTATCTTTCTGTAAAAACAAAACATCAAGTTGTAAGTTTATTCTTAATAAGACTAATTTTAAAAATCTGCTAATCTAAAACTAATGGAAGGATAATAGAACACATTCAACACTGTAGGACTTCTCTGTTTTTTAAATAGAAATATTAGGAAACTTATTACATACTAATTATCCTTTTGCTTCTTCCAAAGTTATAACTGAAAGTGAGATATTACTAAATTGCAGATCACCGTGAACTAGAGGAGAAACTGCATTTAAATGTATATTTTGACATAATAGTAGCTGTAATTGTTGACACGTTTAGTTCTGCTGACTAATTAAGAGTGCATGATTCGCCTTTTTCTCCCCATCGAAGTGGCAAGCGGGTTCGAGGCTGGCTGCTGCAGGGTTTGAGCCAGATAAGAACAACTGGGGCTGGAATTGGTTGGAGAGATGGATGGCGGTTCGCCCGTGGGAAAACCGTTTTCTCGACATTAATGTTAAAGAAGGGGTGGTAGTAAGTGAGAATGAACAGGCAAAGGGAGCCAAATCCCAGCACAAGCCAATGGCAAAAAAGCCCATCTCAACTCTTCATTTGAATATGCTTAACCAGAAAGCTGGGCCATCACATTCTGATGGAAGTGCTTCCTCCTCTAGCTGGTCTGCAAATCCGCTTGCTTCTGCTTCAGCAACAAGTAAAATAAAGCTAAAGACGTCATCGAAGGAGGCTTCTGAGGAAGCTATTTCTCGGCCTACAGGACTCAGTGCTCGGTCGTATAGTAATCCAAAAGAGAGGCGGGTTCAGACAGATTCACAGGCTAAGAAGAGATTATCCTTGCCAAACAGTGGTAAGTTCGGTTCAGTTCTATATATTGTTCCTTTCATTCTTCTGCATTTCATCCACAGATAAACATTATATTTGTTAGGATTATTTACTTCTATATTCTCTAATAAGCATGTGATATTGAATAGCATCAAATGTTAGTGCCCATTTGGCCGGGCTTTTGAAATAGTTTCTTTACCGTATAAAGCAAAGGCTTTAAAAACTAGGTATTCGACTAACAGTAGTCTATAGCTTTAGGAACTAAGTCTCCATAGCTGCGTTCTCTGCAAGGGAAAGCTATTGAGGAGTGGTTTTTAATGGAAAGAAAAGTTGGTGGTGCTTCTTCGAAAGGCTCTACTTAAACAATGTTTTTATAGAAGCTCTAACTAGGCCAAACGGGCCTGGTCATTAAGCATTGCAACATAGTCACATGATGAGTCTGGTTTAGTAAATCTTGCACTTTGGCTGATACTTTTTTTTTTTTAGTACAAAATAACATGTTAAAATAGTTGGAATTTTTTTTTACAATACACATTATCAATGACAAGCAGGAGTCAAATTAGGAAAGCATCCAACAAACAGAACTTCAGCTAACCTGCCAGCAAATACTCAAAAGCCCAATAAAGATGTATCTAAATCTGAATTAAAACATCGTCCGAGTCCTGTAGATCAACCTGCTGTGAAGAGAGTTGAACTGCAGACGTGAGAAAGCCATTTTCTGTCAATTGCAGTTATCAATTGAAAAGCGGATTGTTATGCTTCTGCATTTACCTTTTCTGTATATATAAGTAGTGGATCATTTTATTTCTGTACTCTCCTTCAATTCTCATGTAGTATTTATTCTTTTTTGTTTGAGTACAATGTCATTAACATTTTTATCTGTTGTTCATTAGCTCTTATTATTGTTATATGTATAATCATCTATTGTTGATTAGCAATCTTAACTAATTCTACCTTTTAAGAATATTAGATGTGCTTTCGTAGCTGTTGAGAAGTTCTAGCATGCTGTTCTTACTTTATGGTTTGAAATCTTACAATCTTGCTTTCTACTGCATTAGTGCTCGTTGAAATTGTTGTCAATTTTGGACTAAGGAAACATGAAAAGTAGAAAATTTATGCCACCTGACCTTTAAAGTAGCTTCTTTATAGGATAAAAATGTCTAAATTCTGGCTAGTTTGGAAAATCAAAATGAGTTTTCAAGTGTATAAAGCGAAAACTCATAAGTTTATGTCTTTTCGGTTATGCTGTTGGAACTCGGAAGGGAGATTTTAAATGAAAAGGCCATTCAACCACTTTGAATTGGTCTGTACATGGACAACGTAGTTGCGTGGAAGCTTCAGCAGAACCAAACAGTTTCTAATTATATTATTCATGGACTGAATCTGGAATGGCCTTCTTCGTATTTGCGCCATGATCTGTCGGTGCGTATGCTCAAAACGACAGTCAAAATTTGAGGCCTTAAATGTAACATTTAAAAACTAGGAAGGACATAATTGTTACATTTGCTAAACTTTATATTGCCAGAAGGGGATTATCGATCAGTTTAGACGTGCAATTTAAGGCGCTATATGAGTAACATATCGGCACCACATAAGGTACCAATCGTGTGGGCACCCCAGAACATTTCCTTTGCTAATAATATTCAACAAACCAACATATACTGTTAAAACATTGAGCTGCAAAAGAGAACAGGGTAAAAGTTGATTCAACTACTAGTTTACAGATGTGTATAAATACTCCCTCTATGGACTCTAAACCTTGGATATTCTCTCACAAGCTACCTAAAATGTTTGGTGTTGATCTACTGTACCTATTTTCTTGTAATTATTTCCTTTGTATTGGTGGTTTCTGACAAATTTGTTGCATACTAGGTGGCATTCATCTGTATCTAGTAATGAGTTGGTCATTATAGGCTCTTAACTTAGTAATTTTTTTTTTTCAACTGGATTATTAAAGGTCAAATTCGCGCTTTTTAGTTTGTTGATCTGATCGAGGTGGTGAGTAGCATATATTTTGTTGTTTGCTGCGACATTCATTTTACCGTCGATTATTAGGTCGCCTATTGTGGACGCTTAATTTTCCAATCAAAGTGTTATTTAGAAATACAAACTTGCTCTAATATAATGATTTATTATTATTATTTTATATTCGAAACATCACTGTTTCCTCAGTTTAATACTTAATCAATTTAAATTGTAAAAAAGACAATCATTCATAAATTATGCAAATGTAGATAAAATAAAAAAGTCAGCTGTCACAGCTAGAGAATCTTATAGCTTACACTATTAGTCTAATTTAAAGGTCTTTCACATGCACACTCCTGTAAAATTTTAAAATCACACATATAAATTCTTTGAAAATTTTGCTTAATAAATGTGTCCTCTACAAAATTCAAAACAGTAAAAATGTTCTATCAACTTTTGTACTTTTGTAAGAGAATGTCTTCATCTAAGCTGTAAAAAACCAGTTTCTGAAACTGGCACTTTGGGAGGATACATATGAAACCTTCAAGATTGTGTAAGTATATATATAAATATGTAATTAAATAATATGGTAGGATTTTATTATGTAATCATCTCTATTAATTAATTATTATGCAAGTACTCTTATGCTAGTTGATGTGCTCAACCTTGTAAGATAAGATAGTTGGATGGTTATGTTTGTACTTCTAAGTTTTTGTTTAATTAGCTGAGTTAGTCTTTATTATAATTAATTAATCTCAATGCTTTGTTTTTTAAAGAAAAAATAATTTCCACAGTATTGTTCACTGCATATCAGGCACAAACTGCGGTAGTGGGCGGCTACCGCTGATTAATAATTTCATATTTATTCAGAATATTTGTGAATGTATGTCGTATTGCCTATAATTTCAATTTAATTTTGTTTATAAATCTATATTATTTATAGCACTTCAATCTATATTTGGTATTTGTACAGAAACTCTTCTGTAAAATTTCTGTGATGAAATTTTTGACTGCTGTGGCTGAAACTTTGGTTTTCTTCTATCTATACACATTTGTGACATTCGCGCACTCCGAACACTCCAAATACGGATATTATCTTATATTTAAGAAGCTGAAGACGCGAGCTCCGGTATGAAAAAAGTATAAGTAGGGATCGAACCCTGTCTTAGGAACAGCAACCCCGACAGCAACCACGGAGTTAAGCTAGTAGTTGTCGATCAAAATACGGTAGTTGAATCTTTTTTCTACATGCTCAACAATAGTATTCGCATAAAAGTAATAGCAAAATACCGTAAATTATTAAACTCACCTAATTTCTTTTTTATATTTTTTATTACTTGCAACCTAAACTGGACATGAAATATACTTTATTAGTTGCAAGTAGTTTGAGAGGTATATATATATACATGAATTTTGTCTCCTCTGTTTGATACATATTTAAAAAAATCCATTTAGCTGGACTGTCACTGTTGGCACATATTCTTTGAAGTTAGCTTTTTCACTCATTCAAGGTCAGCTATAAGTGAATCTATGAGAAGAATCTGGAACTATTTTTTGGAGAATATTAGTCCCCAAATGGCTTTCAGTAAGTTAAGATACAATTTTGATAGTGACAGAATTACTTTCTTTCAACAAAACTATGGGCCTAGTTATGTATTTGGAAATGCAGTATTTGTTGAAAACAGTTCTCAGCTTGCGCTGCGATCGAAAGCGACAAAAGAAAAGGATTTTTGTACTCATAAGTGATGTCTTAGCTTGAACCTTCTAACTCTGCTGCATGAAAAAGCTGTCAGGTACATACTGGTATAACAGTTCTTCTAATTGTATTGTTTACGTAGTAGTACGATATTAAACATCACTATATCTTACGTAAACATATATTGCATGTTGGACAGGGAAAATTATTAGTAAAGTAAAGAAGATAAGATGAAATGGCTAAGGTTAATAGTGGTAGCCACACATGAAGCACAAAGAGATCTTTTTTTGGAGCTTCTGGGGTCCACTACAGTTGAGCTGTGTCAAGTTAATTTCCAAGAGGTGCCTGTTGATGCAACCATCTGCTTTGTCCTCAATTAGTTTAATCTGAATGAATGGTGACATCAATGTACTCAAAGTGTTAATTAAGAGTGCTCAGAGATTTATATGAAAGAATGGTATTGCTGCTGTTTTGAGTATCTGTTCTGGCTCATGACTTTTATTTATTTATTTATTTTTCTTAATCATCATTTGTCCAGAAGCATGCAATCCTTGCATGCTACATATAATGAGTTTCATGTTTAGAATCTCTCATTGTTTATTTCTCTTTACCTACATAGTTAGAAATTGATCTACTTTTTTATTTTCTTTCTGAGTAAAATTTTTTCCTTCCTTGCCTGTTGAATTGTTGACGCTAACCATTAATCTATTAATTTTAAAAACTCAAGTTATTAAAGAAACACAATCAATTCACTTAAAAGCGTACAGATATAGCGCCCATAGATTTCGATTATAACTCGGTCCAACCAACTTCACGCCACTTTGAACACGACTCAGTCCAGTCCGACCTCCTGCTATTTTGAACATTACTGGATCCAATCTGAACATCGGCTGCCACGCGACAGTCCATTTAAACCAACATTGTCTT
>CM055065.1:1969410-2034410 GCA_029204045.2 Tillandsia leiboldiana
AATTATGATAAATTAAAATTTAATAATCAAAATATCACGTGCCTAGTTATTCGAAGGGTGTAATTTACCCAATATAGTAAATAGTAAACAGTAAATAGTAAATAGTAAATTAGTAATAGTATGCTTAAATGGTCAAATGTATATCATCTTCGAGGGGACAGCTTTGTTGTGTCATAACATATACTGTTGATGATCACTGTGCAAAAAAATTTAAATTAGTACATTATAGCAAGTTGAATAATTTAATAATTTAAACTATATTATAGCAACAAAAATATTGTGCTACTAATATTGAGACAATTAAACAACAAATTAAACTTATCTAGGTTAGAAAAATATTAAATAACTTAATTAACACATGGTGGAAGCATATATAACCTAGAATGATAACTTACAATATTCATTACATTTTATTAAATTCCAAGTAGAAAATATTGTATTAAAATTTGCAGATTCTTGTTGTTACATCCTTCACCCTATTCATGAACACAAAAGGGGAGAAGAAACGAGACAAAATTATCTTTGTCACTACATTTATTTTTCCACACATGTTGTACCAATAAATTTAATTGACTAAGAAAATGGTTTCTCTCACTCTCTCTACTCCACAATAGATAGCTACACCAAGTAACCACCATTTCAATTCATAGAGACAATAATGATCATGTTTGACTCTCTCTCTCTCTCTCTCTCTCTCTCTCTCTCTCTCTCAATTAAGACTATGCACATTATTTCTACAAAAAAAAATTTGGTAAATAATCTGTTTACAGTTACGTGCAAGTAAAATCACGGTATTTATATAATTTAGAAGGTTCTTGTAATTAAAATTTACACCAATAGTTATAAATAGTGCAAATTTTATATCGTTTCAGTCCATCATAATTTTTTTTAAAAAAAATTCAGTGTACACATCTTTATTGTTCATAATATATAATATATCTTCACTAAAAAATTATTTTATTTGGATACAAAATTTTATAAGTATTTACAAGGTGATGTGGTTTTTTTTAGGAACAATTATTTATGGAAAATGCTAGATGTACACCCCAATTGGGGTGTAATGGGGTGGGGTGAATTCCACTCGTCCCATCGATAGGACGAATGGAGGAATACTCACCCCAGGATGGGGTGGGTGTAGGATGTACACCCCATTTGGGGTGTACAGGTAGCACTTCTCTTTATTTATATACCTCTGAGAAGTTTTGGATTTTTTTATTTATCATATTTAGAAGGATAATATTAAAAATATTTTTTTAATATTTAAATTTCTTTTAAATATATTTTTAGAGTTAGATTCTATTAGTAATAACACCAGTTATTATCTATATAGCATTATTATTTTGTCCTTTAAAATATATTTTTTGTATTGTCACCCACTTTTTTTTATTTACCATTAAGTTAGGGGTAAAAAGGTATTTTGATTTTTTGCCTTTTCAAATATACATATCTACCATCATTAATTTTTTTTTTTATTTGCCTTCAAGGGGTAAAATAAATATTTTAATTTTTTAAAATTCTGATAAAAATTTAATTCAGATTTAATTCGAAATAACTTAACAGGTACTGGCGGTATGATTTTTTTATATTTTTTAATAACCGAGAAATATATTGAAGGCATATTCAAATATATATATATATATATATACACTATAATAAAATTATGCTATAACGTCTCAAAAATATATCTCTATAACCTAATTTTGAATATAGATGGAATATGGATAGGACACTTACACAAAAGTGTAACAAAAATGTCTCCCTATAATCTAATTTTATTATAGTAATATATTTCAAAAATATTGAGAGGTATATAGATAATTATATATTTTTTTATTAGTTCCTTCTAGCTATTGTAATTATTATTCTTCATATTTTAAACTATAACATTCTTTTAATGACAACATATTATTACACTATATTAGTAGTAAAATGGTGTAGAAAGTGTCTAGAGATTTAAAAGATTTAGAATTATTTCTAAAAAGTGCTATATGTACACTATATTATAAAATATATATATATTTTATATCTTATTATCTAAAGATTTAAAAATTAATTTTAAATATTTAGTTTTAAAAAGGTGATTGATAAAATAAATGAGTAAATCTAAACCTTTTAAGAGAATAGGATGTAAAATTTATAATTATATAATAGATATACATGTAGCATTGTTCCTACTCCTATTACTACATAGGGAGACATAACTATTCTTAGTTTCCTATTACTATAGAAAGTGTAAGGGGAACAATTATTGTTGCCTTGTTTGATTATTTAACTTCTCCCCACAGCAAACCAATTAAATGAGTAAATCTTTAGATCAAACCTAACTCAAGTGTAATGATATTTAAATTTTTTTAAATGATTATTACTTTTAATTATTTATCTTGATATAATTTATACAGTTTGAAAGTTAAATATAATTGTTTTTTTAAATTTATTTTGTTGTAATTTAATATTGGTGTAATTAATTTTTGTTTTTTATTTCTTATTTTAATGCAAATAAGTGGATTATGTTATCTTCTAAATATAGTAGTAAACTTATTCCCATAAAATTCAATATATTAAATAATAAATTTTTATTATTTATTTTGATATAATTCATATCATTTGAAAGTTAAAATGTAATCATTTTTTTTATTTGTTTTGTTGTAATTTGATACTGGTGTAATTAATTTTTTATTTTATTTTATCTTAATATAAATAAGTGGATTCTGTTACCTTCTAAATATAATAGTAAACTTATTTCCATAAAATTCAACATATTAAATAAAATTTTTTTTTATTATTAAAAAATAATTTTAATTTATTATAAAGTAAGTAGAGTTTTAAGTTTTAGAGCTAATTTGATATTAAAATTTATGTAACATTATTAAATAAAATAAAGTTGGAGCAAAAGCACATAGGAGTATGTTTCTACGTTTTTTTTCCGTAGGATTGCAAAATATATATCATAATTGACTCATTATGTTATGCGGGATCGTTATTATTTATGAAAATAAACGAAATATTTTTTTATCATACTTTCTCAACACAATTTTTCTGTAATTCCAAACAAAATTTTAATATTTAATAATTTTTTAGAAAAAATTGAGCGCGGTGAAACTTGAGTTCGATATTTTTGAAAAAAAAATCAAGAATAAATAAAGTGTGAGTCTAATATAACGGGAGATATATTATTTTTTTAACTTATATCAAAATAAATATCAAAAGCGATGAAATTTAAGCACTATGTTGTCGAATCGTTGGCGCTAATTATTATTTTTAAAAATTCGTGCTAAAAATACGCAACTAATTTACTTAAAGCGTATAGACACAGCGTCCATAAATTTTAATTAGACTTAATTTACATAAACGTTAGGTCTATTGTTGAATTTTTTATTGTTAAATTTATTATGAATCGTAGTCTCATATAATTTATTGGTTCAGCCAAATCAAATTATAAGTTTTATGAAATTATTGGCTAGAGGGAAAAATTAGACCTAACTTCCACTTAGGGCACTCAAAAAGTCCCATAATTGCCTATGAGGACATGGTGATTAAGAAAAAAAAAAAAAAAAAAAAAAAAAAAAAAAAGAAAAAAAAAGAAAAAAAAGAAATTGAGAGGTGGATAAGCTTAAGCCCATTGGGAAATTTTTACTAGACCCCTTTCGTTGCATGAAAGCTTCTTCCTATTGGTTGACTCCACATATTATACCCACCAATCCCTACTCCTCTCTCTCTCTCTCTCTCTCGCTCTCTCTCTCTCCTCTTCCTCCTCCTCCTCCCCTTTTCTCTCTCTCTTTCGCTCTCACTCTCTAGAGCTAGAGCTAGAGCTAGATGGGGAAGGAGATCGGCGGTGGCGGCTCCGATTGAAATGTGAGTGGAATACTTAGTTTAATCTCTACCATTTTTGGACTGTTTTTTTTTTTGTACCTGTTTTGCTTTGATTATGAGGTTTGAGGTGTTTGATGAAGATGATAAGGTCACAGTCAAGGGTTTTGGTGCGTTTTCTTAGCTCAAAATGGGTTCTTTTTCTCTTCTTTTGGTGTGGATTCTCATGTGGTTTTGCTCTGAAGCATAAAAATTTGATCTTGGTATGGTAGGTTTTGATGTTTTAGTGCCCTAGTGTCCTGTTTGAGTGTTTATTATAGAAGGAACACGATTTGATGGGAGAGATTGTATGTTGCCGTAGTTTATGTTGGGTCTATGCGCTTCTTCTCTTTATCTCTATCCCCTAGTTTGATCACAGTGATTCAGTTATTTTTATGGAAATTTTAGTTTTTTTTTTTTGTTTCTTACTCTCTTCTTTGGGTATGTTGGTTTATGGTTTTCAATTATTAAGAGCATTAGATTATCTGAATATGAGGTAGTGTGCATCATCTTCTTCTTTTTTGGGTATAATATAAGATTTCATATGCAGTTAATTAAAGGGGGCAGTGTGTGATCTTCATACTTGAGGAAGATTTGAAGTTATTTGAAGCAGTTGGGTCTTTTGTTAAGAAAAGCCCTAACTATGCAGGCAACAATGACCTTCAAAAGCCCTGGAGGAGGAGTTGGTCAACTTTCAGCAACTCAACCATCCAATGGAACTCCACTTCCTTGGTGGATTGGAGGATCTCAAGCTCTCTATGGGGATTCCATTTCCCAGTTTAAGTCCTTAAATGTGGAGAACAATAATAACAGGGAGGATCAAGTCTCGATCGTTCCCAAACAAATGAATCAAGCTATGGAACCGATGCCGACACAAGGGTCGGCGGTGGCAGAGAAAGAGGTTAACAGTACTGTTATGTTCTCGATATTTCCAGGTAATATTTCCTCTTCTTATGGTGGTAGTCAACATAGTCATATGCTTTTTCTACTATTGTTAGAGTCCTTTTCTTACGCTTGTTCTCTATTACCATCCGTGTTGACGACCAGTAATATTTAGTTTGTGGCCCTGGGATTGAAATAATAAAGTTTCACCTTTACGACGGTGCTTGTGTTTCCGTGAAATTCTTCTTGAAACTTAAAGGTAGAGAATATGCTGGTTCTGTTAATGGGGGTTTTCTTGTGTTGCGATACACAGTACAGCAGTCCAAAGATCTAACCAAGTAGCTCCTTAAAATGGTTCATGAAACCTTCTTGCTTTGATGCCTTAGAAATTTTACTGTCGATATAGATAGGCAACTTTTGTTTCTTCTATAACAAAAGAAGTAAAGAAGGCATTTTCAGATTTGTCCTTAGGATGTAAAGGCACAAAAGCTTCTAAGAAAGAGGCAACTGGATCTCGAGATAAACTATTTACATGAATACATGACGAGCGTCTATACGAAATTTCTATTTGATGTTGTGTCAGAAGTGGTTTCTAGCCATGGTTGACCAGTTGCATGTTGCAGATCATCTGGAAAGCATGCTGAAAGGCATATAGCTATTGGAATTAAATAAAAGAAAACTTTTTAAATCTGCTAGGATTCCTGCTAAATATTTACCTTTAGTGGTATGATTGTAAATGTGACATAGGCTTGCACTTTTGCAATAAAATGTTTAGAGAAGCTAAAGCGGCATTACAAAGCTTGGACGATAGGCAGTCCAAAAAATAGATATTAGAGGAACCTCCTGAAATGGATTTTACACTTTTCTGAAGAGTTAATGCTACAAAAATTCATGAAAAGCTGAACTACGAGCTAATTTCATAAATAAGAGAATTAGGAATTGAATCAAGAAATATATAGTACACCAAGCATTTGCCAAAAGAATGTCGCAAACTCACTCTGCAGGATAAAATGAGCGAAAGCATTGAAGAAGTCACTGATGAGCACAGTGCTGCTAAGATTTCTGTGGCCTTGAACCTCTGTGTGTAGAAGTTGCAGAGTCAATAACTTTTCTTCTAAATGAAAAAAAAAAAATCATCTTGACCTTATTACGCACCATCCCTTCTAATATTTGTGATTAGGAGAAATTTTTGCATAAAATGCCCTTTGATATGAATCTTGGTCATGTATTGTCTTCTTGGTTTAGGCCAATCGGATTCAGGACAAGGACAAAAACCTCAGGAACTTTCGCCCGCCATTTCTCAACTGTCACCATTTCCCGAATATCAAGGTCGTTTTGAGCTGGGACTTGGTCAATCTCCGGTAGGTTTTCTTTTCCCTTTTTTGGGTAATTGGACAGATAAAGATGAATAAGAATTTAATTAATTGAATTTCATGATTATACTATTGTTTGTCTTGCTTTATCTTTGACTGTGTAACTTACTCTTTTTAGGTCTGCCCCAACTATTCTTTTGCTGATCAGTGTTATGGCCTATATGCCACTTATGGAGCGCAAGCAACGGTGTGCACTTTTCCTTTGATATTGCTCACTATTTGCACAATTGTTCTTTTCCTTAGCTGATTTATTTCCAGCGAGACTTACGAATGTGATTTACTTTCAACTTTTGCATCAGCTCCGTGTTCTCATGTTAAGCGGGATATTTCGTTTGGTTGATGAAATTTGGACTTGCGAATGGCAACTCCATGTCTTAAAAGAGAAATTCATAGCTACCTATCTTCCAGTTAGCCCAAAGTTTGCGGTGTTAAACCTTGAAAACCTTGCTTGGATGTTTGGCCTTTGGTTTATAATCGTAGAATCCAATTAGAAGAAACATTAAGAATCGCTTGGTAGACTGATATTTCTGAATGTTTTGGCAATTATAAAAGGCACATAGAACGGAGCAAAGGATGTACTCCCTTCTAACACCAAAGACTATCATTTGTTATTCTATACTTGTACTACTGTTGCCTCTCTCGGTAATCAAAGCACCAAAACTGAGTAATTGCTTTCCAGATCAGTTCCGCGCAGCATTTTGTAAGGAGAAATTGAGACATCAATAGGAGAATAGCTGCTGTATTTTTTCTCATGTCACAAAACAAAGTGACGGAGCTAATTCAAATCCACGATTGGAGATTGGAAAATGTCATACATGATGTAAGATTCATTTTCTTATGGGTGTTCAAAACTGTTGGTAGAACTTAGTTGGATCACTAAAATATGCATTGTCCTTACTCTGTCACATAGCACTGGTGGGGCCCTTACCCTCTCAGATATTACTGGGCTTAAAGAGGTACCTCAGGAATGAGACAAACTTAGGACCACCATTTATGTGCACCAGCTGATTTATCTGTATTTATATTCCATAAAGAGCTTATTATCAATATTCTGAATTTAGATAATAAAAGGCTTCCACAATGGAATTTTTTTTGGGTGTTGCGTTCGAATTTCATCACGTTCGCTGGTATTCCCTTTGGGGAAATCAAAACTTCTTTATCTGTTCATTCTGGACATAAGATACTTAGTGTGGCATTTATCCTTTATGTGCTGCCAAGTATTACATTAGAAAGAAAGCGTAATCGCACAATGAGTGAAGTGTCTTTGGAATATCAAAAACATCATACGGGAATGAGCTGCTTGTATTTGACTACTTTTCAGTTTTCAGGCAGTTGGAATGACTCTTTTTTTTTTTTCCCCTCTTGTTTTTAAATTCTGCGGTGAAGCATGGCCGTATGCTCCTACCACTTAGTATGACAGCCGATGGACCAATATATGTGAATGCAAAGCAGTTTAATGGTATCCTTCGGCGTCGAAAGGCTCGTGCTAAGGCTGAGAAGGAGAATAAGCTGGCCAAACTTAGGAAGGTATGTCTTCACTCTACTAGTAAGCTTTTTGTTAACAATGTATTGGTGCAAACTTACTGCCCTTTGTTTGAGTATATGTCAATCTCCTTTTTTTAACCAATTCAACTCATTCTATTAAACACCTCCTTCAGCCCATCTCTCTCTCTCTCTCTCTCTGCGTGCGTGCAAACTGAAGAGTCTATAGTACCAAGTAAATTTTCCACCCCAAGCTCTGTGTTTAAGAGCGCAGGACTAAATGAGATAGGTAACTAAATATGTGGTAATTCCCTTAACAGTCACTGGTCAATAGCATTAAGGGTCGTTCGTGTATATATATCCCTGTGAAATCATCTACTCACGCAGCTTTGTAAAGCTGAATTTTCACACATACCCGCATTCTTAGGAAAATACCTTTATTTTAGGTTGGGGATTCTACTAATTCGTGGTGTAGGATGGTTTGCTACTAAAAATGCTTTTTTAAATAGGATTTTTTTTTTTTTGTGGGGGGTGACTACAAGGGCATGCATATGTAAGAAAAAAAGCGTACTAAGAGCATATGTGAAAAAGTTATGATTTCTTACTGAAGTACCACTAATGTTGATACTGGCATTTTCCCTTTCTGCAGCCATATCTTCACGAGTCGCGCCATCTTCATGCAATGCGACGCGCCAGAGGCTCAGGCGGCCGTTTTCTCAACACAAAGAATCAAGTCGACGGACAGGCTAGCAACACTGATTGCAAGTCAAAGTCCATGCCGCCCCCCACACGGCCCACCACATCACCGAGCTCTGAGATCCTCCAATCAGACAGCAGCAATCCGAACTCAAGGAGCGGTGGCGGTTCTTCTCTCTCTGGATCTGAGGTGACAAGCATCTACGGTCGAGACGATCTCGATCACTTCAATTCCACCGATCATCTCCATTCGTCGATGTTCCGCCCCTTATCAAGCATGATCGACGGAGAGCATCAAACCAGTATCATCCATGACAAGTGGGGCCCAGCGGCCAACGGCTGCTGCAACCTCCTCAAGATCTGATGAAAACAGATACTAGGGGGAGAGGAGCGGCTTTTCAGAACAGCCTCTCCAAAAGCTCTTCTGCAGCTAAATGAAGGAGGCGTGGAAACAGCGGGCTTTTCAGCTAGCTGTGGCCACACTTCTTGGCTAAGGGATTGTCCCTGCCATCATTTGGCTGTTTTCTGAAGGCAATTCATTCTTGGCTTGTACTGCATTGAGGTCTTTCCCTCTCATACTCTAAAAACTGTTCCAGAAACTCCGGCAGTCTCAGAACAGCTTTTGGTGTTGGTGGTTAAGTCCCCTTTGCTTTGTTAAAAAACAACATTATTACCGCTTAGCTCTATCTTATCTTCTGCTAGTAGTTTTTCAGAATAAAAGAAACCAGAATTGTAGACTGGTAGTGTTTGATGATTTGGAGACTGTTATTTAGGTTTGGTATGCTATGTTGAACTATGGACTTTGTCATGTATATTTCTGTTGGTGTGTGGAAGCTCCTGATGTTTGAATTTTACTAATTGTGTGTGTGTGTGTGTGTGAGTGTTTTTTTTTTTTTTTTTTTTTTTTTTTTGTAAGTTTGCAGTAGTAATTTGTTGGCTCTGAGATTCTGTTGATTTCGATCGCTTTGATTGTTGTGTATGTAAAAAAAGAAGTTCTGATTTTGATTGAGAATATAAAAGATTAGATATTTATTAAAAATAATCGGATTTAAATAATTTGGGCTGATAGTTTTGTGCGGATGAGTAAACTTGTTGGTACGTTTTGGATACACCTGTCGTAACAAAGCATAAACTCTGAAAAAAAAAAAATCATTTTGCACAACAGATATTTTTCTACATTAAAATAATAATATTTTAAGAGAATGTATAAATATACATTCCTTTAGGGGTGAATATTTCACACCCCATCCCAGGGTGGAATGCCACCCCAGCCCATCCTGGGGTGGGCTTTGCTAGGTGTACACCCCCTTAGGGGTGCACATCCTACACCCCACCCTAGGATGGGGTGGCATCCCATTCCAGGATGGGATAGGGTGTAAAATATACACTCCTAAAGGAGTGTATATTTTATATATTCTCTTAAAAAAAAAATACTTGATGTACATTCAAAAATAGATGTACATCATACACCCCATTCATTTTAGGATGACGTGAATTTCACCCATCACTTCAAAGTGATGGATGGAAAAATTTTCACCCTTGGATGGATGGGGTGTACCCTCTACACCAAAAAAATAGGTGCAGAGTTAGCATTGCTCATAATAATTTCTAGAGAAGTGCTAGGTGTACACCCCCAAATGGGGTGTACATCCTACACCCACCCATCCTAGGATGGGTATTCATCCACTCGTCACTCGATGTGACGAGTGGAATTCACCCACCCCTAGGATGGGATGGGTGTAAGATGTGACGAGTAAAATTCACCCACCCCTAGGATGGGATGGGTGTAAGATGTACACCCCATTTGGGGTGTACATCTAGCATTTTCCTAATTTCTATCTTGAGGATTGCTATATGTACACCCCGAAGGGGTGTACATCCTACATCTCCACCGCTTTAAGGGTGACGATGTTTTTTACGGGTCACATCAAGTGACCCATCATCACACCCCCACCCTTAGATGGATGGGAGTGTGAGATGTACACCCCTTACGGGTGTACACTTAGAGTTTCCCTTCTATCTTTCTTTTCCTTTTCCATAAACCCATATATTGCCACCACCGCCGTAACTTCACCGCGCCCCGTCCCTGCGCATGCGCCGCCTCAGCGCAATAAAAATAAAAATCGCGTTTTTCCCTCTCCTTCCTCTCCCCTCCGTCCTAGCTTGCTAGGGTTTTTCGCGCCCGAAGAGGAGGAGAGGAGAGAGACCCCGCTAGGGTTTCTTGGACCCGAAGAGGAGGAGAGGATAGAGAGAGAGGGAGAGAGAGAGAGAGAGAGGCGACATGGGGGGAAAGAAGGACAAATCGGAGGGCCTCGGCCGTGCCCTAATCCGCAACCACAACAAGATGGCGCAGGAGGCGAAGGAGAAGGGCCTCGCCGCCGCCGCCTCCCGCCGCCGGAGGGTACTCGAGTCCGTCATCGACGTCAGCGACATCGACGCCATCGTCCAGAGAGCCGACGAGGCCGAAAACGCCCTCCTCATCTCCTCCTCCTCCTCCTCCTCCTTCGTCAACAATGCCTCCGCCGCCTCCGACGACCTCCTCATCAATTTGTACGGCCGTCTTTGTATTGCTAGGTCACTGATTCCAAACCCTTATTGTCCAATAATTTTTGGTGTGCAGGGACGCGAGCTCGGATACGGACGAGATGACGCCGGAGGAGCGGCAGCAGGCGCGGAAGGAGGAGGAGGCGCTGCACGCCAGCAGCCTTAGGGTTCCGCGCAGGTACGGTTTAGGGTTTTAAAACTTTTTTTTTTTTTTTTTTTCCTCTTTCCCTGTTTTAGGATGCTAATTTACATTTGTGTGGGGGGGGAATTGTTGTTGCTGGCCTCCGCTGTTGTATGGGCAGGCCGCCTTGGAATGCTCGGATGTCGGTGGAAGAACTCGACGCCAACGAACGGCGGGCGTTCTTGGAGTGGCGCAGAAATCTCGCGAGGTATTACTGAATTTGAGTGAGTAAATAATTTTGCAAACCAGCAAATGTATCAATCCAACATCTGCAAGGAGGATGTTTCATGAGCAATATCATCATGTCAGGTTCTTGTTCTTGCATGAGACCAACTTAATGGTCTAAAACATTGGTGAATGGAGATAATAATTTGTTAAGGAATAAGGATGCACTTCAATGTCGCAAACTTACTTTCCCCAGCTGATGTTGTTCTGTCTCAATTGATAACAACTTAGATGTTTTCATTGTAAATCTAATAACTTGATGAGAAATATATTTTCACGATAAAGCTGTCGTGGTTGTTTTCCCCTGATGGAAAAGGTTATGGAATGGCAAGGTGTACAACCTAAGTATTCTTTGCTCTGAAGTAGATAAAATACATATACTTTTTGCAGTAGTTGCGTATCTTGAAGTGTCGAGTAGTTATGATGCTAATTACCAGCTGCAATCTTGTATCTGAAAAATAAACTTGTTATTTTAGACTGGAGGAGAATAAAACGCTTGTCCTTACTCCCTTTGAGAAGAATCTTGATATCTGGAGACAGCTTTGGCGAGTGCTTGAACGAAGTGACCTGGTAAGAATTTTAAATCTGGCTTTGAGCAGTATCTGCAATTCTACTACTCAATTTTCATCACTTTCTCATCTTTGAGCTTGGGCTTCGCCGGATGGTAACTTATTGGTACTCTAAGCATATATATGTAATAGATCTTTTAAAACCTCTGTGCTTTGCTTGCTTGGTTGGCATGCCCTGCATGAGAAATTTCGTACATATTTGATTTTTGCTGCAAATAGCGTCTCCATTGACTTGCTCATAGAAACCAAACTACTTTCGGGAGAAACATTGGACGGTGGAAAATGAAAATGTGAATGTCGTCAATATCTCTGCGGAGCAACTCTGATTTGGTTCAGCATTCGGTAGTTCATATGATTATTCTTTGTTCTGCTCATTGATATGCTAATTGTATTTTCATTTCCAATTTGAAGCTGGTAATGGTGGTCGATGCTCGGGATCCTTTGTTCTATCGGTGCCCAGATCTTGAGGTATGTATACTTTCTATGTCCATATGCAGCTTCTCTTATTTTTTATTTGTTTAGTCTCAGAAAATGTGACATCCATATCGGCTAAGAAACTCGGCAATATTCAATTTGAGCTTACCCAATTATTCCCTGTAGTTTAGTAGCATTTGTGATAATGAGAAAACCTGATGTTTGCATTTTATCTGGATAATATCCTTTTAACCATTTTCTGTAATGTGGCGATTTTTTATTTAATCCTTCTTCTTTGTGTTTTATCTGGATAAAAATTGTCTTCTCTGATTTATAGGAATATGTACGGGAAATCGATGAACACAAGCGAACGTTGCTTCTTGTTAATAAGGCTGACCTTTTACCTCTAAACATCAGGTTAGAAGTATCAACTTGTTTAAAATCCTTTTTAAGTTATTCGTCGCGATCAACAATGACATTTTCCTAAAATGGCACCTGCAGAAAGAAATGGGCAGAATACTTCAACCGCCATGATATACTCTTTGTATTTTGGTCCGCGAAAGCTGCTTCTGCTGCTCTGGAGGGCAAACAGTTGAAAGGCCACTTTTATGAAGATAGATCCCTAACATCAAATTTGGACACCGAGATCTACGGCAGGGATGAACTCTTGCTCCGATTGCAAACTGAAGCTGAGGCTATTGCAGCACAGAGGGTTGCTTCATCCGCCAAGAAAACCCTCACATCAAATTCTTCACAATCTAGTTCTGTAAATCCGACAGCTAGGCACGTAGTAGTAGGGTTTGTTGGCTATCCTAATGTTGGGAAAAGCTCTACAATAAATGCCTTGGTGGGCGAGAAGCGTACGGGTGTCACTTCAACTCCAGGCAAGACAAAGCATTTTCAAACACTGATAATTTCTGAAGAGCTTGTTCTTTGCGACTGCCCTGGTTTGGTCTTCCCGTCATTCTCCAGCTCGAGGCACGATATGGTCGCCTGTGGGGTATTGCCGATTGATAAGATGACACAACACAGAGCAGCAGTTCAGGTTGTAGCGAATCGGGTTCCAAGGGAAACACTGGAGAGGGTTTATAATATCTTGTTGCCCAAACCAAAACCCTACGAGCCGCAGTCTAGACCGCCTTTGGCTTCAGAGTTGCTTCGTGCGTACTGCTCATCTCGTGGGCATGTTAGCTCAAGTGGCTTGCCGGATGAGACTAGGGCAGCTCGGCAAATCTTGAAGGATTACATAGATGGAAAGCTCCCGCACTTTGAATTGCCTCCTGGAGTAACTGGTGAGGATTTGGAAGAGGGGGAGAACCATGAATTCGAAGGCCCTAGCTCCTTGACGGGTGAGGAGCCGGATTCACATGACTCCGAAGATGAGAATGAACCCTATTCAGACTCTATTGAAATTGACGGGAATAATTCGAACATTGAGTCTGTTTTGGATGATCTGGAGTCGTTCGATTTGGCAGGTGAGATTAACGCTAAGAATGCTGCGGCGGTCAAGAAGAAAAACAAAGGTACGCCAGACAAGCATCATAAGAAGGTGCAGAGGAAGAAAGATAGATCGTGGAGGGTCGGAAATGATAACGGTGACGGAATGCCAGTTGCGAGAGTTTTCCAAAAGCCTGCAGTGAATTTTGCTGCAATTAGTGCTAATAAGTAGGCCTGATGATAGCAAATACCTTATACGAGTGTGGGGGCCAAGTGGTGTTTATCTAATGATAATGATTTTGACCAAATACCTGGGTCCTGCTTCTCTTTGTTTATTTGGGATGAGAAAATAACTGTTTTGGGTGGCTTTGAGCTGCTTTCATCTGAATGTTGGGTATGTTGGGTATTTATGTGTTGTTTGCTACTGCTACCGCTTTCTGTATGATTGAATAGTTTTCTTCATACTTTCACACGTAAATTATATGTGGTTGAATAGTCTCAAAATTGGCAAATTGGTTTGCAATTAATACTCTCTGAGGTCTGTTCAATCAAAATAAACAAACAGCTATTCACAAACGACTACGCGCATCCATGAAAACAAGATGCTATTCAACAAACATTTTACCCATGAGCTCAAGCTCGTACACAAGCTACGGCTAAACAACAAGAAAATATATATATATAAAAGTGTTTTTAGCCAGATCATCACTGAACTCTAAAAACAAAATATACTTAAAAACGTTTAGCTGCCTCATTAATCAATCACAAGCAGGAAGAGGCGAAACAATGGAGGTCATTCGCAATGTACAACTTCCTTTTCTCAACAGCATCTTCTAGTAACTAACTACTTTCCCACTGTCACAGTATACCAATCCACTCTGAGGTGAAGTACCAAGTAGCCTAAGAGGTTTTGTTCAATCAATCAAACTCACATGTCGCTTGCATTTCAGCGAACGGTTTCACAAACTTCAAGTTCGTCTACCAACTGAAACATTAACAAAGTAGTGGAAATTCAAAGGAAGATCATCCTGAGCAGCCGGTCAAGAGCACAATCTATCTGCCTGCTCAAAAAGTCTTGGTCCTAGTCTTAGATTCTGACCATTGAATTACTAACTCCGACCCTATGTTGAAGATAACAAAAGAGATTGGGAAACCACGACCGACCATTAATGCAATCATAGAAGACCATCTCTACGTCTACATCTACGTCTTGACACAACGAACACGCATAGCACCAAGACATCTACAAGTAACACAAATCATCAATGACTGGGATCATAACTTGAATTTACATCTAGAAGGAATTACCAGCTAGTGAGTGATATTTGGAAGGATTCACTCCAACGGCTCGAATACTGAAGACTTACCAGCTAGCGAGTGATAGACCTGCTGATAAACATTCTAGATGATCTTCTAAAAACAAGAAAAATCTTCCAAGTCACTTGTTAAGAAACATCTACAGATTTACTAGGAAATTATGCCAATTTAGAAAATGATATAACTTTCAATACCTCCATATAGAACATAAGGATAATGCTATATACCTAGATTTAGAACCATGCTAATTTTCTCTCAATTATCCCACAAAAACAGCGTACACATGGACAAATATTTGTGATTTCACCTATAAATGCTTCGTAAGCCTCACAATCGGAAGTAATCACATTCTTATGTATTTATAAGATAGGCCAATAGAGGGTTTACTACTACTTCAGAACCATGAGATGATTAGACGAGTTCGCGATTGAATTAAATTTCTCTCACTGAAGTAAATAGAACATCAACCATCACAATAAGAAGTATCATCAAGAGGAATCAGGAATGGATACCAAAAGAGTTCATCAAAGACATCTCCAACTGAATCAAATTTTCGTATCATTTCAAAATTGTTGAGAATTACAAATGAAGAGGTCTCAATTGTCTGCAATGCGCATTAACTATCTCAGCATCGAATTATTTCTGAAATAACTAAGATCAGTAAAAGTTTAATGACAAAAAAAAAAAAAACGTCTCACGATCTTCATTCTCGTCCTAATGATTCACCAATCCAAATTAAGCGAAATCATAGAGTTAATGGAGATCAGAGATCAATTTGTGGATGATACCTTCTCCTTTACCTCCTCCGATTCCAACTTTATCTCAGCGGCGACGGATTCGGAAATTTCTTGCTCGGCCTTGAGGATCGGCTCGTAGTAATCGGCGTGGGCATCCATGCACTTCCTGAGAAGAGAGGTGACTTCGAAGCACATCTCCACCATGTCCTCCCCGCTCTTCTCCGCTTCCTCGACGCACTTCTCCCAAGCTATAAACCGCTCCTTGCACCCTCCTCCCTTCATGAACAAGCAGAATCCGCATTCCCCCGCCTCCTCCTCCTCCTCCTCCTCTTCTCCTTCTCCTCTCTCAGAGGAGGGATTCGGCGGCGCCGAGGAAGCATCGGCTTCTGCTCCGCTATCGGGCTCGGGACCACGTGGAGACGACGAGGGAACAGCTGTTTCCATGGCGAGGGGGATGGGTTTTAGGGTTTCTTGGACCGAGGAGGAGGAGGAGGAGGAGGAGGACGAAGAAGAGGAGAATCACATAAAAAGGAGAAAAGCCCTAAACCCCTCGAACCGCAATTGGGCCGGTCGATGGATCTTAAATGAACCGGTGTTACGGTCCGAACCCGGTTGAGAACCCGAACCGCGGATTACGGGTTCGAACCCGAGAGCTAACGGGTTCGCTCGCACTATAATTTAGGCTCAAGAACGCCGAATTTAAAATAACCCGTGAAAATTAAAATTCGTATTATTTTTTCACCTCTGTTGAAATTTTTTTCAGTTCAATCAATAAGAGTTATCAAACCATAAGACCATCGCAACGAATCTATATTTACACCCGCAAATGGACATGTAGTTATTGATGATAGTACGTGGATAGAATTGATTCGTTTAGATTTTATTATTTTTTTAATTTTAAAAATTATTTAATTTGTTAATTTATGTTAATTATTTTTATTAATTTTTTAGATTTATTATGTGAATAAATTTTTAAAACTTAAAAATATGATTTAATTTTTTTTTTAAATAAATTAAAATTATTGTAATTTATGAGAGAATAATTATGATAAATTAGTTTGGTATATATAATTTAATATTCTATTTTCACTTTTTGTTCTCTTTTCTAATTTTATCCATTATCCATTCTTTCTTCTCTCTCCTTCCCCATCTTTTCTCCTTTCTTCTATTTCACTTTAAATTTTTTATTTTATTATTATTTTCTTAAATTTCAAAAATTAATTAAAAATTTATCATTCTTTAAAAAAAAATTCTAAAATTACTAAAAAAATTTCTAAAAAAATATTCCAACTTTGATTTTAAAATATTTTAGACTCATAACTAGCAAGATAGATTAGAATTTTTCTAAATTATCCGGCATCAGTTGTAGCAATATATTTCTACAGTACATTTATTTCTTAAGTATGATGTAATCCTCTTCAACATTCAGCACACTGACTAATAAAGTGAAGTACATTAAATTACCAAGAACCCAACTTCGCTTTGTTTAAGATAAACTAGAAATAGATGGTGTGGTAACTGGGTTCTCTCTTTATGCCAAAACTTGAAAAGAATGTGCTAGCAATTCTGAGAATTAGGAACTGCGCCACTTTCCAGAAAAGCTTCTGCTGCTGTATCCAAGTCCTGAGGGAAAAAGACCCTGCAAGACAAGCTACTGTGTAAGATACATTATTTTTAGATATACAGCTAAAATCTTGCATCATCTTTGTGGGGTAAATTTCTGGGTATCTCAATTTACTATCTCTGAGTACAATTAATAAGATGTTATTTAGATATTTGTGACAATGCTTACCTGCATGTATTGTGATATAAAGTTTTGCTCAAGCCATCTAAATCAGCTATTCCTTTACAGCCGGCAACCACCTCAAGGACTTGCCTGAAAAGGAATGGCGTAAATTTTCTTCATCGAGTGCGTAAAAGATAAGAGAAAAAAAAGAAGAAAACAGAGGTCAAGCAGGCATATTTGCCGGTAAGTAATAGTAAAAAGGTGCAATGCATATGTTCTCAGAATCCACCAGAAAATTCACCATTGAAGGTCAGAGAAACTGAATCAGCAAGGTGAGCATTGAACAAGGACAAGACACTGGTGAATTAGAACTTAAATTTCCATAGTGAATCTCAGTGCTTTTCTTCAAGAAAATGTTCTTTATGTTGATTATAAAGTATATAAATACTGTTCTCTAAGAACGTGGGTTTAATTAAATAAAAAAAAAAGTAAATAAAGCTAGGAGTCTGACATAACTCGAACTCAATGCCTCCTACTTTGATACTGTGTTAAATTATATGAAACTGCAGGTGTACTCTAAAAGCTTAAGCTATTAGAGAACGGTATTTATATATTTTATATTCAATACTATACAAGTTTCATAGCATTCCAAACTGACAACTCAATCAGTATAAACTATAAAGTGAAGTGCTAGTTTCATGTAAGCAAATACAGAAATAGCAAATTGACCACCTGTCCTAGTAAGAAATCAACAGTAATATAGCAAATATCTGCAAAATTTTGCAATTACCTAACAAAACAAGGTTCGTTGCGACCTTTAACAGGTGAATCATGCTCATACTTTTCTTTCTTTTTTGAAGGCCATACAGATTTCACATGTTGTATTCCAGCATGAGTATTTCTTATTTCGCAGTAAGGAGAATCTGTCTCTATCATCATTCTTTCAATGGGAATGCCTCTCAGAACTTCAAGATTGTCGATTGTCTTCAGTGAACAGGCATTAATACCTGTTCATCAGAAATTCAAACTTGACAATCAATTTAATGGGAGTTAAAAGGACCCTGAAGTGTACAGTCATCAGATCAAAATTCCGTTATTTCTATATCTGATTTCTCCGTCACATTCCGCAATGTTCTAAAAGGCACTGATGTTTTGCAAAGAGTCGACCCGCGTGTAGCGCAACACATATCAAATAAGCCAGATAAGATGAACGTAAGATCATAACCTATGAACATATTATCAAATAACAGGAGCCTGTCACGATCTTCCAAGCTGCCAGTAAAGGAATGAGCAACCCCAGCAGTGAACCTGTTATTAAACAATTAATAGCTAGATTACGCCATATCGTTAATCACCATTTTCTAAAAAGGAAAAACAAAAATTGGAAAATCGTAAGTGTTCCAATTTGAGTACACAAGTACGAGTGTAGTACAACTTCATGGACTTCACACATGTACAGAAGTAGAAAAGAGCAGCATTTTGCAAAAACTGTAAACTAAAATCATTAAGGATTAAGTGTTGTGCATATCCAGAATATTCAAACTTCAGTATCTTGATGAAATTTGAGCATATGGGCCATTGTAGTGTATATTATACAAAAATAGTTTCATCTTCCAGCAACTAGCACATTACCTCTTCTTATTTCGAGTGACAATTTCACAAAAATCTTCAGCAGCAGCACGCATGTGCAGAAACATTGGTAGCTTCACGGCTTCTGCCAGCTCAAACTGTTTCTCGAAGTACCTAAATGAGGAACAGTGTGTATATCATCGCAGCATAATTACAAGAGCAACCTCCAGAAAAAAACACAGTACTCATGATAGAAGCATAAAGTCAAAGAATAAATTTCTTGTATCCTTTCCTAGTGTTTAATAAGCATAATTGTGTTGGTTTTATCATTAAAACTAGGGGACGTTTGTTTCAGGGTTTGTGACCTTCGACGAATGTCGTATATTTTACTATTGGAAAGGCAAGTTTGTTACGACCTTACCGTCCAATTGGGTTAGGATGATGTTAGGATCATACATATTTTTGTTTATGGACTACTAATGATTCCCTGAAATGACATAACCTCCTAACCCGTGATTAAGTAATATACCTGTTAGATGGGAATTTGTAATGATTCCACTACTTCACCAACAACTCTGACAACTTCCCAACTTGCATTCGAGTTTATTACCAACTTTCATTCAAACTATAGAGTAAAAGATTCACCTGCATAGCTATTTCAAGTGCATGAAAACAAAATAATTTGGAACGTCGTATGTAGTTCGCCTTAAGAGTTAAGACTATCATAAAAGTGACCCAACTAGGTGTTGCTTCTACGTTAATCTCAAGGCAAGGATTTAAGTATCCATCAGTACGGTCCGTATCCACCGTGTCGTATCATGCCAACAAGATACCGACACGATATAGCCTTCGTTTCGATGGCACAACTAAAAACCCTCTTTTCTTTAAATTACTAAATTATTTTCTCAATAAAGTTCAGAATAATTGATAAAAATACATAATAAGCAATTATAATATTTTGCTAAAAAAAATAAATATTTCATGCCATTATGTGTCAGCACACATGTATTTTTTGCGGCCGGCACTCATTGACACCGTTCGACACGCACCGTGCCGGCAAGTTTTCGGCACGATCCCGTGCCATGTCTCAAGGATTTAAATGACGTGGCACAGGATCGTGCCAAAAACTTGCCGGCACAATGCATGCCGAGCGGTGCCAATCACAAAAAATATATGTGCCGACATATAATGGCATAAAATATTTATACTAGTAGGCCGAGTCGTTATATTTGGTATCAGAGCCAATAACCAGCCGGAAGTGTGCGGCGAGTTTCGACTGAGCCTGGGTCTAGATAACAGGGCTAGCGAGACAAGTCTCACATCGCCTGGTGATCTTGGGCTGTTGTGTGTGTATTTGGGTTGACGAGGACGTTAGACTTAAATGGGGGGTGTCTGTGACACTCCAATAGTCTCACATCGGATCAATTTGTGGATTTTTTATTTGGTATATAAGAGACATGGACACTAGTAATAAAAAACTGGCTTAAGCATTTTGGATTGTGGTTTGGACCCAACGAGTTACTATTGCTAGTGGACCAGGTCGTTACATTTGGTATCAGAGTCAATAACCAGCCAGAAGTGTGTGACGAGTCTCGGCTGAGCCTAGATTTAGATGACAGGACTAGCGAGACAAGTCTCACATCGCCTGGTGATCTTGGGCTGCTGTGTGTGTGTTTGGGCTGATCAGGACGTCAGGCCTAAACGGGAAGAGTCTGTGACACCCCAATAGTCCCACATCGGATAGGAGTATGGATGTGTTTGAGTAAATATAAGACATGGACACTAGTAATATTAACTGGGCTTAAGCATTTTGGACTGTGGTTTGGGCCCAACGAGTTATTATTGCTAGTGGGTCGGATCGTTATATTTGATATAGCAACAAAATTTTTTAATTGCTTATTATATATCTTTATCAATTCTTTTGAAATTTATTAAGAAAATTAGTTAATAATTTTAAAAAAAAAAGAATTTTTATTTGTGCCATTGGCATGAGGGTTGTATCATACCGGTATTTTATTGTCGCGATACAGCAAGGTGGATTCAGTAAAATAACATATTGACGTAGACCGTGTTTGAATATCATAATAAGATATCCCATAATAACTTGTGCAATTAGAAGCTAGGAGTTTGATTTTTGCTCCTTGAAAAGTCTTGACATCCATGATTTGCTAGAATAGCATATTTCACATAAAATGTGATTCGTCTAATTTTGAAAAAATGACAGAAAGGCGGAATATGGTATCTCGTCTAGCCATTTGATTACACTCCTTATCTACCAAATACCATATGCTCCTTGAGTAAATTAAAGAGATATTTCACATAAAATATTCATGTGTCCGAATATAGCTAGCATGATGAGCACAAGAGATCCCATACCTCTTTTGTGTCTCGAAAGGGCAAAAGTGGAGCCTATCATAATCCAAGCCACATTCACCAACTGCCACCACCTGCATTGCAATCACTATCACAATTACGACAATCACATATTTATCAGGACAGCAAGGTGAAATGACTGCGACAATCCTCATCCAATTTTGTACCGGACGCCAGGCAAAGCAAAAATTTGAGATTAATATCTCCTCCTGCAAATTTTCTTTACTAAACCATTTTGAGCACTACTGCGAGCAGTCAAAATCAGAAATGCCGACCTTCCCCTTCTCAATCCCCTCCTTCGCTAACGACACAAGCGCTCGAAAATGGGCCTCTGGATCCCCACTCTCCTCGAACTCCTGACCGTTAAAACCGGACTCAGAATCAAATACTCAACCAAAAATACAGCCAAATAGCAAATAATCAGATCGATCACCTTGCATCTCGTCGGATGCACGCCGACGGTGCAGAAAAGCCGCCCTACAAAAAAAAAAAATTGGCTGAGACAAAACATCAAACAGTTGGGGCGCACTGCTAATCGAACACACCGTCAGTTTCCGCTATTGCGAGAGCCTCCTTCGACTCCTCCAGCGAGCCTCCGGTGACCTATTTTTTTTTTTATTTTTTAGAGCAATTAAAAGAATTGGAGATGATCAGGCTCATAGAGGGACGCAGAATTAAAAGACGATGATGATGAGGGAGCGCAAGCTGACGATGATGCGGTCGACGCCGGCGCTCCACGCACGGGCGAGGACGGCGGGGATGTCGGCCACGTGGCACTGCTTGCCGTTGTAGATGCCCCTGAACATACCATCTGAGACGGAGAGCCTGAGCTTTAAGATTCGCGAAGAAGAAGAGATCAATCAGCAGTAGGGCGCAGTGGAGCGGAACTCACCGGTGAGGTTTACGGCGATATCTGCGCTTGTTTGGGGATCGTACGGTGGAGGAGCAAAGAGGAGAGAGAGAGAGAGAGATTAGCGCGCGCGCTTGAGAGAGAGAGAGAGAGAGGGAGAAGAGATCAAAAGGGTTTTGGGGAAATGGGAGTGGGGAGTGTACTTGCCTATTAATTTGATGGCCGTGGACGACATTGGCGTTGGAGAAGATGAAGCGTATCGCGTATGCGGTGGAGTGGATTTTAAAGGAGAAGAGTGGGGTTTTACCGTGACATGTTGAAACTTATAGGCCAGTTCATAACAAGCTAATCCAGAGATAAATATAAAGTACGAAATTAGTATAAAAAAATATTTAAAATAATTTTAGGAATAAGAGATTTTATGTTTGGTATAATAATAAAAAATAAGATGAATATAAAATATTAATTAGGATAAATTACTTTTTTGCTCTCAACTTTATTATGTAATAGTGAAAGAGAGTCTCTCGGTAAACATGAGAGGAGTGAGAACAGTAATTCCAGTTTATTCTAGTTGTACTGAAACAAACTATACCGATTGATTCCAGATACGTTTGGAAGAACAAGAATAATATCCCCTATTCTCTATTCTAACCCATTTCCAAACAGCCACATATGATATAAAGAGTTTTAGTTGAGTATGTATACATTTTCAAAAGTATCATATCCCATTGGTAATTTGTAAGAACACCATTTTGGCATACAAATCTTTCATTCTTCCGTCTACTCGGTGTCCTCCATTAAAGCTCAAATTACAAGCTTATTGTTTATTTTGGTTTTTTTTTTTTTTTTTTTTTGTAATCTATTTCAACTTATTTATGTTCCTTTGTCATACCACTCGAGGCAATCAATCCAGTTTGATTTTTGCAAGTTCGATTGTGCTCTGCTCAAAATAATAAACGAGCTAAATTTTTCGGTAGTTCGCTCGCTTTGGCTATATATATATATATATATATATATATATATATATATATATATATATATATATATATATATATATATATATATATATATATATTCGATAAATGAATGTAATGAGTAACTCGCGGATAGATTATTGTATTTACGAATTATACAGTGTGAATAAAATTTATCTGCAAATATTTTAGATAGCCGTCATTTTTATTCATATTCGTCCGCGGGTGTACGGGTGGTATACTGTTTATCCACAATATATATATATATTTTTCTTATAATTTTCAAACACAAATAATATATATATATTATTTTTAAAATATAAAAAAGATTATTTATTATTTTAAAATTATAATATATAATAAAAAATACTATTAGAATTAGTGTTAGAGTTTTATGAACGAATAAAACAAAAAAAATTCATTATTTATTTATTTTTATTTTTTTCAAAAATTATATATGCAGATATACCCGAGTATTCGCAAGTTGCGCAAAGTATTCATAATTTAATTGGTATCCACTTATTTTTATTTATAATTTTTTGAATCACAAAATTTAATACTCATATTCATAAATTTGTGACTAACTCATGAGAACCAACGGGTACAAATTAAAATTGCTAGTTATATATCTAGTTATATATCAATTCCCTCGATTTCATCTATGCTTTCGATTTTTATATTTTTATGTGTAAATCCTTTGTTTGATATGATTTTACGTGATATTCGCTGAAGAGAAGTTGTGTTTTCTATTATGTATTTAAATGATTTATAAGAGATTCGTTACTTTGTAATGTTTCCGATTCATGATTGAATTTTTATCTTATTAATTTTTGATCATTTATTAAATTTGATTGATTCAACAACATCTACCCGTCGCAACCCGCGGATATCTATACTAGTGTATATATATATATAGAGAAAAAAAATTTGATAGTAAATACTATTTATACACTATCAATCTTAATCTTATAGTAGTTCAACTATATCTCTATATATATTTATATATATAATACTATTTGAATTTTAAGGCAAATTCAAAAATAAAAATTTTTATATTTTATAAATTAAGATTTTAGTATTTATTTTTAAATTTTCATCCAGCAGTGTTATTGATAATCTAATTTAATTATTTAGATTTATATTTTCACAAGCCAACTCGTATTCGCACGAGCCGGACATCCAGCTCGCCCGTGTTTGACTCGTGGACACCCTACCTCCACCTCCCAAAATATAGCAACTTTTGGATTAAAACCAAGTTTAGAACATTCCCTCCCAACCCATTCAACCAACTTTATCAACACTTTCACTCCATTTCCTCCTGACCCATTCAAACTATACATTAAATGATGATGTCATTATATAACTTAGCAACCGTACCAAAATGGGTAGACCATTACTATGATAAGATCACGAACCAGCCTAAGCCCCAATTCCCATCCCCATCAAATGTTTCCTCACTTGACCCAACAACGAAGCTTCCTTTAAATCTACAAAGATGCTATTGCATGAGCCCAGTCCATCATGTCACCCCATGAACCATCCAAGCTCATAAATATTTTTATTTTTTTTTAATTACAACGAGTCACAAAGTGATTGTCTAATAAAAAAAAAATTATAGTAATCTGATACGAAAATCTATTGTAGTAAATTTTTATTTTTTATTTTTTAAACAAGGGCTGATTGGACTAGGCTGGTCCATGAATAATGTAAGTAGACTGGGTCCACGTAATAATTTATTTCGTTTCCTGCTATTTCATAGCAAAAACCGGTAATTCCATCTGCGTGGGTTACCGGCCCGGCCGGTAAACAGCCGGCGGTCCCACCTGCTCTCCGCCGTCGCCAGCCCCGTCCTACTGGACGTCCCGGTAAACCAATTCTCCCCCAAATTTGAACTCCCAAAATCAAAAGGCATCTCGACCGTTCACATCGAGACCATTGTTCCAAACGAACGGCTACTATCGACCGAACATGATTCTACGCTTTTTTTATTTTTATTTTTATTTTTTTTTAATATTCCTCGTCCGGTTCAAGAAAAAAGAGAGAGAGAGAGAGTTGAAAATTTGGAGGAAAAGAAAAAAAGAAAAAGAAAAGAAAAGAGAGAGTTATCTCTGTCTCCTCTCTTCTCTAGTGTCGCAATCTCTTCCTCGTCTCCTCCCCTTTCCTAATTTAATCTCTTATTATTACTCTTTTTATCTCCTCTTCTTCGATTCTTTTTTCCCAGTTTGTTTCGTTCGTGAAGCTCAGGAGAGAGATCGATCGAGAGAGATCGAGAGAGACAATAATATAATCGAAACCGAAAGTGGGAAAACGAGATCTCTCTCTCTCTCGCTCTCTCTCTCTCTCTCTCTTTCTCTAGAGTTCGGGGCATGGTGGAGACGGAGACGAATCCCGTTACGCTCGTCCTCTAGGGTTACGTATATGTCGGCACCCTCGCGGCGGGGGAGCGCTCGCCTTCTCCTGCACGCCTCGTAGCTCCGCCGCCGCCGAAGCCGCGTTCGACGATCTCCTCCTCCGCCGCCGCCGCCGCCGCGAGAAATGGAGGTGGACATCGCGATGACGGCCGAGCACGGCCGCGATCCGGACGCCGCAGCCGCCGCCGCCGCCGCCGACGCAATCCACCACGAGGATCCTCCCGGCGAGCCCCCGCCGCCGCCGGGGACGGCGCCGCCGAGGCCGGCGCCGACGTACAGGGCGGTGGACGCGGTCATAGAGAAGAAGGAGGATGGGCCCGGGTGCCGGTGCGGGCACACGCTCACCGCGGTCGCCGCCGTAGGGGACGAGGGCACGACCGGGTACGTCGGGCCGCGGCTCATCCTCTTCGGCGGCGCCACCGCTCTCGAGGGCAACTCCGCCGCCGCCGCCCCTCCTTCGCCCGCTGGTGGCGCTGGGATCCGTACGTTCTCGATTCCCAATTCTACCTTATCTGCTCCCAATCACCCTCTGCCTCTAAACCCTAGTTTTCTCGAGGAAATCACCTGTTGTGAGGATTGAATTGTGAGTATCTTTAGCTAGATATGGGATTTGGATTGCAATTGGGGAAAAAGGTGACAAAGGAAAATACATAAAAGGGCCAAATGGGACGCACTTGCTCTTGTGTCTAATTTAAATGATTGGAGCACAATTACAATGATATGATATTTAAAGATTCATTATAAGAGATCAGTTTGCTTTGCAATTTTTATCTTCTACTGGATTGCAGGTCTTGCCGGTGCAACAGCTGATGTCCATTGTTATGATGTGCAGTCGAAAAAATGGACAAGGTAAGATTAAACTTCAAGAAGCTAGAGTATACTGGTTCTTGATACCTACATGTAGAAATAGCTCGTTTGGATTCATTATCTTTGAACTCTCTTTAATGAGAATGGCATCATTTTCAGGCTAAATCCACTTGGAGAACCACCGTCACCAAGGGCTGCACATGTTGCAACCGCTGTTGGGACTATGGTGGTCATACAGGTGGTCCAAAAAGAAGCTTTTCTCTCTTTTCCTTGTTCCTTTCTGTTTTTTCACGTAGGCTGTGAATATCATCTGATCATCTGATCTTTAATGATGATGGTCATCTCGAATTTATTTGTTTATTTATTTTCCTTGTGTTGCTATCTAGGGTGGGATTGGACCTGCTGGTTTGTCCGCGGAGGATCTTCATGTCCTTGACTTGACACAACAGCGGCCCCGGTGGCATAGGTGATCTATTTGCATTTACCATTGTGCTTCTGTGTATGAATTATCACAAAATTCAGTCTTAAGGCCTTATGTGCTTGAGTTCAGGGTTGTTGTTCAAGGACCTGGTCCTGGCCCACGATATGGACATGTGATGGCTCTAGTGGGACAAAGATTTTTGTTAACAATTGGTGGAAATGATGGTAGTGTATTCTCCCTGTAGACATCAAACTATCTCCATTTGCACCTATTTTATATCAGCATTTTCTGTGGATGTTGGATGATCAATGAGATCAAGATTGCTTCAATGATTCCAGGGAAGCGGCCTTTAGCTGATGTTTGGGCCCTTGATACTGCTGCTAAGCCCTATGAATGGAGGAAGCTGGAACCAGAAGGCGAAGGCCCACCTCCGTGCATGTGAGTATATTGATCAGATTGCAATATTACTCTAATAATATACTCTTTTTTGTTATATATTATCATTTTGACTTCATGTGGTGGGACTTTTGTGGATATATCATGGCACTTGGTAGTATTATCCTCCATAGCCTAGTGCTGATGCTTACTAAAGAACTTCTTAGATGTGTAAGGTTTCATTTAACACCCTTCAGCAGTTCAGCCTATCTCTCCATTTATGAGGGCAAACATTTTAATCTTTCTAGCTTGCATATTCGGCAATATACTATTAAATTTATATCAAACCTCCGATAAAAGAATTTTGATCTTGAGTAGTGTGATACGCGAGTCAGAAATGGTAATAATGAAAGAAGTGTACAATAAAATAAAAATCCTTTATTGATCAAAGAAGAGATTAAAGAATAATTTGAGAAAAATCAACTCACTCCGGAGCAACTGCTGGTTTTATATATCACTCTATCTGGACAGTTTGTCAGCCTGAAGCTCGAAGTTAGGTTTTTGAACAAGACCAAAAAAATTATGATATACACACATTTTACATTTTATGCTTTATTTAGTTATTTGCTTTCAAAGATTAGTGATGTGAACCTCTTTTTCTACTCTACTGTTTGTAATATGTTTAACCATTCTAATCCATATTGTATTAGTATTGTAGTCCTTTGAGTTTCGTTTTCATTATTATGAGTTACAAGTAGTTTTGTAAAATCTTCTGCGGCTCTCCTTGTAGTGATTGTGTTTATAAGTTTCTTAATTTTTTATGAGATTTTTAGTATATTCTAAGTTCATTTGCAGGTATGCAACTGCAAGTGCACGTTCGGATGGCCTTCTTTTGCTTTGTGGTGGGAGGGATGCAAATAGTGTGGTAAGTCGAATATTTATTTTTACAAATTATGATAATCTTTTGCTTTGTGGTGGGAGTGGTCCAAGTATGATGTGCATGTTTGCCAGAGTTTGTAATTGATATTATAATGGGATTTAAGAACGTGACTATCCTATTGAAGTATGGTGATCTTATACTATCTCTAAAATGGTGATAGCGGCAAGCTAGCAGATTGGGACTTCTTGCAATATGAATACACGTATTTTTACTGTTTGGATTTTATCTAAATAGTGATTCTCTCAAGACTGCTCGGGATTAAGCCAAAATTTCTCGGTGTTGGATTTGACCATTAATCTCTCTGACAAACTTCTTATACATTTTTTTTTTTTATATCAATAGCCTACCTTGCCAAAAGACAAATTTCTTACATTTACTTTGTTTATTTATCAAAATTAATATGAGAATTGTAAATCTATCAATTTTTGTGGTGTTTCTCTTTCATTAACAAACAAATTGAGAGTGTTTTTTCCTTGTCAATTTGCGGGAATTTTCGTTTGAATATAAAGATTCCTCAGAGTATCGTTGTGGAGTATGGAGGGAACAATTTTTTCTATTTCTGTTTGGCCTTTTTTGTTTTGGGTGGTCCCCCTCCCCCACGGGAGTGTTGGTGGGAAGAGGTTGTGGTTGTTGGGCTGGCTAAAAGAGAAAGTGTGAAGAGTTGGGCAGTTGGCATGATTATCCATGTGTTTGTGTGTCTTGTAGTGTAAATTTTCCCTTTTCTCTCAAAGGGGAAACGCAACAGTGGCACTTATGCTTCTTTCAAACTGTAGGCACAGTACGAATCACTTTAAATAATTTGTAAAGGGCAAATTAAAGACTTTGAGAACATCAGATGGAATAAAAAATCATAGGCAGCTGGTGTTTCATGTTAAGATAATAGTTAGTGGAGGTAATCAAGCATTTTCATATAGTCAGTGAACTCTGCTCATTAGAGAGTAACTATAGCTTACATGCAAAAATTCCTAGTTTTTGTAGCAAATTCACAGAAGACTTATATGCTTATTACTCTTGGTAGACCTAATGTTTGTTGATATAATTTAGTTATTTGTTGGTGTATAACTCAGATTATCCTTTTCAATCACAACTACTGATCCACTTGAAATCTTCCTGTGATATCTTGTTTTCTTTAATATCTGAAGCCCCTGTCAAGTGCATATGGTCTTGCGAAACATAGGGATGGGCGTTGGGAGTGGGCCATTGCTCCTGGTGTTTCTCCATCTCCTAGATATCAACATGCAGCTGTGAGTCAACTATATTAAACAACCTTCCTTGTTCTCTCCGGATATAACAATCATGTTACTTTCTGTCATCTCAATTCTGTCATCCCAATTTCTTATTAGGTTTTCGTAAATGCACGACTTCATGTATCTGGAGGGGCTCTCGGAGGCGGACGCATGGTAGAGGACTCTTCAAGTATTGCAGGTAACATGAGATTAACGCTCTGGAAGTCAGTGCTAATCCCTACCTATTAGCAAAATGAAACACAGAATCCTCAACAATAGTAAATAGGTAGCTCAGTTGCAGTTTAGACATATGCATCTCAGGCCTCTTACTTACTGGACGAGGTATAATGTAGATCGGGAGTTAAAAGCTTGATATTGTATTGCTTATACCAGATCTGAATGAGACCTGACTTAACAGGCTTTTAGTTTGATTCTTTCTGTAATGACTAATGTGGGAGAATTTAAATCACAAGATGCTTGGAAGTCCCCATAAACAATCCTTTGGTTTGCCCTAGAAAGTAGGTCACACAAGGTGCGTGAAATTTGTCTGCCATCTTAACCCCATAGTTTACTTGTGAGACATATAATGCCTATCTATTTTCAGGTGTACATGCTATTTCTTGTATCTTTGAAGCTTTTCACTGAAGTAATTTCCATGTAATCTGCATGATTGTTTGCATCGAATGAAATTGAAAATCTGTTTTTCTTAGCTACCTTGTTCGCTATTATGTGGTTGTTGTGGTCAGTGAGATCCAGCAGTGGTTTTTTAATGTACTTGCAAATTGCAAATTAAAGCTAAATAGTGGAAGTGAAAATAATTATTTCATTTTTTTTCTCATCTTGTGTTGGTTTCTTTATGGTTCAAGTTCCTGTTTTTGATGATATCTTTGTTAGATCTTAGGAGTCCTTTCTTCTTCTTTGGTATAGTTCTTGATACTGCTGCTGGAGTCTGGTGTGATACAAAATCTGTGGTGACAAGTCCGAGAACAGGGAGATATAGTGCTGATGCGGCAGGTGGTGATGCTTCCGTTGAGCTAACACGGCGATGTAGGCATGCTGCTGCTGCTGTTGGTGAATCGATCTTCATTTATGGAGGGTTACGTGGTGGTAAGAAAGTCCACTGATTCCTCAGTATTAGTATGTCAATATGGTAAATTCGAAGTATTTAATGTGGTAGATGTGAAATATCAAGTTCTTTCTGTATTTTCTCTCTTTTGTTTACATTGTACGAGTCTCGTGAACCTAGCTTCCCATTGTAGTTAAGTAATTAGTTCAAAGAAGATCCAGCGCTACCTCCTTTTCTCGAGTTTTCTTTTTTCTTTTTTTTGGTTCGCGGGGGGGGGGGGGGGGGGGGGGGGGGGGGGGGGGTGGGGAGGGGGGATGAGATGGGATACACTGTCTGCTACAACTGAGGGTGCAGTATGACCGGCCTAATGCGTAAGCCCCAATATCACTAGAGTGTGGTCTCTGTTATGATCGACACAGATTTTGCCAAGCTTTTGAGCCTAACATCCAATATCTTATCCTTATTAAGCTTATTAGGATGATTATGCCAACTTTTTCTAGTTCAGGGGATGTTCGTTAGGGCTGGTTATCGTGTCACACAATTTTTCTTATTTCAGGTGTGCTACTTGATGACCTTCTTGTTGCTGATGACCTGGCTGCTGGTGAAACAACAAGCACAGCTTCCCATGCAGCTGGCGCTGCTGGTGCAACTGGAACCAATGTTCAAGTAGCCAGATCACCCAGAGGATATACTTATGCTGATGAAAGAATGAGGCAATCTTCTCCCGATGCAGTTCCTGATAGTCCTATTGTTGTTGGAGTACCAGTTGCTCCTCCTGTTAACGGCGATATGAACACTGATATTAGTCCTGAAAATGCCATTCTTCAGGGACAAAGGTAACCTACAATTTCTTAGGCCTCATTCTGTACTACCTAACTTTTTTTTTTTTTTTTTTTTTTAGACTCACTATACAATTGAATGCATCACCAGACAGATGACTCCTTCCTTTCTATTATTGGTTAGCTTACGATGCACCCTGTTGCAGAATGGTGTCTTCTCAAAGAAGCAAAAAACAGATACTACCTTTTTTTTTTTTTTTTTTTCCTGGAGCAAAACCTTCAGCATACATATTTCAGGCAATCTGCCATTTGGTACATTCAATCACATAGTATTTCAGTTTAAAAGAATGAAAAAAATAGAAGCCGCACCAAACTAGGCCTTAGTTTTAACTTATTTATAAATATTCCCTTTTTTTTTTTTATGGAAGTGGGTTAGTAAATCTGATTTAAGACAATTATTTACCCAAGTTTGTTGGAGTGCTTTACATAGGATTTATCTTGGTCCAGGAGATTGAGCAAAGGTGTAGAGTATTTGGTTGAGGCCTCAGCAGCTGAAGCCGAGGCAATTAGTGCTACGCTAGCTGCTGTGAAGGCTCGGCAAAGTAATGGTGAGGTGGAGCATTTGCCTGATGGAGATCGAGGTTCAGAGGCCACGCCAAGTGGTAAGGAAATGCCTAGCCTGATTAAAGTTCCGGAACTTTCCTTCGCCAGTAATGCCACACCACCTGGGGTTCGGCTACATCACAGAGCGGTATGTAACACTTCAATTTTTTCCAGATTTTTTGGATTCAAGTTTTTTTTTTGGATGATTAGCTGTGGAAAAGCTCCAATTTTGTTTCTGTTGAGTTCCGACCATTTCGCAATATCTAATGTTGCATTACAATGAAATTCTTTAATAATGTAGGTGGTAGTTGCTGCGGAGACAGGGGGAGCTTTGGGTGGTATGGTCAGGCAGCTTTCAATTGACCAGTTTGAAAATGAAGGAAGGAGGGTCAGCTATGGTACTCCCGAGAGCGCCACAGCAGCAAGGAAGTTATTAGACCGACAAATGTCTATAAAAAGTGTGCCTAAAAAGGTACACTATTGCTAAATTTGGAAAATAGCTAAGAATTGCAAGTGATTCCATCTTTCATTTTGGCTTTGAATGGATAAGCAGGCAATTTTCTATTTTGTTCTGTTTTTTTGTTGAACACCGGCATGATAATATGATATGAAGTGTTTTGGATAATGACACACCAAATTCTTCACACTCCAAAGAAAAAAAAGAAAAAGAGAAAAAAGAAGAAAGATTCAAAGGCTAACTAGATATTTGCCAAATTAAATGAGAAGTTATTAAAAGATTACTTGATGATATCTTCGTCTCATTTTCTGATTTATGTTTTGTGAATATAGGTTATTGAACTTCTTTTAAAACCACGTGGTTGGAAGCCCCCTGTACGCAGGCAATTTTTTTTAGAATGCAATGAGATTGCAGATCTGTGTGATAGTGCTGAAAGAATATTTTCAAGTGAGCCAACTGTCCTGCAAATTAAAGCTCCTGTAAAGATATTTGGTGATCTGCATGGTCAGTTTGGGGATCTTATGCGCTTGTTTGATGAGTATGGTGCTCCTTCAACAGCAGGGGACATAGCGTAAGTATATCCACAACATCCTGAAGAGATAAAGTTTTGATAGTGATAGTGCAGCTATTGCCACATTGTTAGTTAATTTAGGTGCTTCTTTAATATTATTATTTATTATCTGGAGGATGGTTACCTCATAAATTTAAGGGTAAACTTCAATTTTCCCTCATGTGGTTTATAGCTTATTTTCACTTTGCCGCCCTGTTGTTTAAAAAGTTGGACTTAACTATCCTATGGTTTTGCTCATTTTCACTTTGTCACCCGGTGGTTTAAGAAGTTGCACTTATCCTGTGGTTATCAAAAAATCTTACTTTGCTACCCTATTTGATAATAGAGTTTTTTGGTAAAAATAAAGATAAAACCACAGAGTAGTTAAATGCAACTTTTTGAACCATAGGATGGCAAAGTGAAAATGAGCTAAACCACGGGGCCAAATTGAAGTTTACCCTAAATTTGATCCTGTTGATGGGCTTTAGCATTGTGTATGGTATAAAAGTATGCACATCTATTTACAAAGAAATGTGCACTTCTTAGAAGGTATAATGATGCTCTAAAATTTCATCTTTAAGACACATTTGTTGTATTGAGACCAAGCGTGTCCTTCTCTTCTTTTATACACCTTAGTCAACCATCTCTTTCTTTTTGGGTGTAAATTAACTTCTTTTTTTTTTTTTCTTTTGTATTGCTGTCCACTTAAATTAAATTTATTCTCCATTTTTCTATGCCAGTTATATCGATTATCTCTTCTTGGGAGATTATGTTGATCGCGGTCAGCATAGTTTGGAAACTATTACTCTTCTTCTTGCATTGAAGGTATTACCCTGCTCATGCATGTGTATTTTATCCTCTTTTTGCCTTTTATTTCCTACTGGATGTAAAAGATGAGATGTTTAGCTGACCGAGTGAAACTATCATTGTTTACTATATTGCAGGTTGAGTATCCCCATAATGTTCATTTAATTCGTGGAAACCATGAGGCTGCAGATATTAATGCACTGTTTGGTTTCCGCATCGAGTGCATTGAGCGGATGGTAATTACAGATTCTTTTCTTTGTTTTATTTCTTGCTAGCATATTGTGGATAATCAGTTTTGTTGCTTGGGAACAGGGAGAAAGAGATGGGATCTGGACTTGGCACCGCATAAATCGACTATTTAACTGGCTCCCTTTAGCTGCATTAATTGAAAAGAAAATAATATGTATGCATGGTGGCATCGGTCGATCCATAAATCACATAGAGCAAATCGAGAACCTTCAAAGGCCGATTACAATGGAAGCAGGCTCAATTATTCTGATGGATCTACTATGGTAATTATTCCCGACACTTATATATGCTGCTTGTGTTTCGTATCTTTTTCCTATTATTTCTACTGCTCTTATAACATCTTTTTCCTTTTTTGCATTTGCAGGTCTGATCCAACTGAAAATGATAGTGTTGAAGGGTTAAGACCAAATGCCAGGGGTCCTGGTCTAGTCACATTTGGGGTCAGTTATTTACTTCTCTGACCTAAATTTTGTCTTCTTTGTGAAAGTATATTTAAAATCTTCTTTCTGACTCCTGTAACTGCAGCCTGATCGAGTTATGGAGTTCTGTAATAACAATGACCTGCAATTGATAGTACGAGCTCATGAGTGTGTGATGGATGGTTTTGAGCGTTTTGCTCAAGGTCACCTGATTACTCTTTTTTCTGCTACTAATTACTGTGGTAAGGATCTGTTTCTTGGATATCTGCAGTTTGTGTTTGGCACAGTTTCTGGAACTGCTTATTTAATCCAGAAAAAAGCTTCTACAAGCTAGATGTTTGGCTGAAAATTTTGGCTCGTGGTTATGTTGGAAGCTAAAATATACTTTTCTGCTTCAAAAGTAGAAGGTCCAATTTGAAATTTTTGCTGTTCTTGCCATGACTTAAGCTAAGCTGTTAAGGAGATTTTGTTTTTTAGCTGTTACTGCTTCTTCCCCTTGTGATATTTTTGAGCCTGTATCTAGGTACGGCAAATAATGCGGGGGCCATTCTAGTTTTGGGAAGAGACCTTGTGGTTGTTCCAAAACTTATTCATCCTTTGCCCCCTGCTATGACTTCACCCGAAGCCTCCCTAGTGCACAATATTGAGGATACGTGGATGCAGGTGCAACTTTTCTTTCTGCAAGGGTTCTAAACTTCTAATATACATCTTTTCTTTGTATGTGAAGAAAATTGCTATTGCTCTTTTTTTTTTATATATATATATTCTTTCATGATTTTGGTATCAGGAGCTTAATGCCAACAGGCCGCCGACTCCGACCAGGGGCCGCCCTCAATCAGCTAATGATCGAGGTTCTCTCGCTTGGATATAATAGGCAATGCCAGTTTGTGGATATATTCTTTTCAAAGTGAGGTTCCTGCTGGGATAGGGTTGTTTTATTCTTTGACGCAATTGAGATTACATCGGGAAAAGATTGAAGAGCCAATCGTGGCTAATGATTAAATCTCTGGGAGGGGCCAGCAGGAAGATCGCATTTAAGGCACCACAGTCCAGGAATGAAATGAATGGCCACAAAATCAACACAAACCTACCTTCTAGTCCAGTTCAAATGTGGACGAAATGAATTGATCTGGATTCGTCTCCGCTGCTACAAAGCTTCGCTGTGTATATTCAGCTGCTGGCAGATAGTTGAGTGTATTTATGCCACTCTTTGAATGATTAGGCTTATTATACTAGGCACTCTATTCTTTCTTGTGTTCAGATTTTATTTTATGTTATTATTATTTTTTTTTCTGTTTTATCTTGGGAGAGCGTACTAGTGTTTGTGAAAAATATAAGTTTGCGACCGTGATGGAAGCATGTAAAATTATATTATAGATAGCCCTATTGCAGCACATTTTCAAAGTAATTTGTTGTGGTGCTGTTTATGTATGTAAAATGATAGTTTTGAGGGGAGGTGCTGGAATTATTAGTATTTGATCGAGCAAATAATTTATTTTCCCTTTTCTATTGTTTATGGTGTTTCATAAGTTTTTTTTCTTCTTCCACATACCCTGCTTAGCTGTTCAAGTTTGTCCTCTCTTTGATTCATTCTCCTGCAATGAGCAAATCCTGGTGCATTTGCGACCGACCGGTTAGCATCAATGTTTTTGCTTGCTCCTCGTTACGTTGATAGCAGATGCAAGAGCAAGTACAGGAGAAATGGTAACAATTTGTGTTTGCTATTTTTTAGGAAAAACTTATGTTCTTCTAATAATAAAATTTAAAAAGAATTTTGTCATCGCCTATATACGGAAAGCTCACGATCCTTGTACTACAACTTTTTAGCGTTATTATCTTCTCTAACTGCAATCGCATATTTATTTCAATCTCGCAAAATTACTTCTTCTCTAAAGTACAATCATATTATTATTTCGCTTCTGTAAGTCAATCACGCAAATGGAAAGAAACCAATTGGGAATTTTCTGTCTCCTACTACCAGGCCACGACTGGTGAAGGTGGATTATTAAACTAAATCGTCGTCACGGCTCGTTGAGTGGTGGCAGCGCCTTCATAGTTGAAAACGAGAAATGGTGGAATAAATCGGTTGGATTCAGAACCCAATAATTTCATCATCATCATCATACACTGCTCTTTCTGAACAGAAAGGGTCGTAATAATAAAAACTCAATCACCATAATAATAATAATAGTAATAATAATCTACACAATAATATAACGTATCAAAAGGAACATATATATAAAAGAAGGAATTTTTTTTAAAAAAAAAAAAATCGCAAGAGCAAGAGCAAGAGAAGAAGCACACACAAAAGAAATAGTAGGACGGAGGAGGAGGAGGAGGAGGAGGAGGCTAGTTCTTCTTGAGAACGATGGGGAGGACGATGATGAGGATGATGATGAGGAGGAGGATGATGGCGAAGCAGGTCCACTTGCGGGTGTTCTTCTGGTGCTTGCGGGCGACCTGCAGCTGCTCGCGGCCGCGGTCGACGAAGGACCTGGCGCGGCCGACGTGGTTCTCGATGTCGTCGAGCTGCTCGCCCTGCGCGTCGACGAGCACGGCCATGTCGAGGAAGACCTGCTGCAGCTCCAGCAGGCTCCGCTCCAGGTCGGCGACGGCCCCGTGTCGCTCCTGTATCTCGGCGATGACGTCCACCACCCTCCCCCTGCCCTGCTCCTCGATGGCACGCTGCAGGAACCTCTCCCCCTCCCCGGACGCCACCAGCGCCTCCACCGTCGCCTCGTCCGCCTTCTCCCCGGTCACCGTGTAGTACCGCCGCTCCACCGTCTCCCGGTACTCCTCCCCCACCTTCTTCCGGAGCTCCGCGAAGGCCTCCATGGAGTCCCTCAGCTTCTTCCGGAGGCCGCCCACCACCGAGCTGCGCGTCCGGTCGGTCGAGCTACCTGGCCCGCAGCCCGGCGCCGAGCGGTTGGCCGCGTTCGCCCTGTCCAGCGCCTCCAGCCGGACCTTGATCACCTTCGCCTTCTTCAGCGCCTGCGCCACGTCGGCGTCCATCCGCGCCCGCAGCCCCCTCACCGCCGCCGCCTCGTGCATCGTCTTCCCCGCCTCGTTCGCCTCCTGCAGCCTCCTCTGTATCCTCTCCACCTCCCGCAGCTCCTCCTTTATCCCCTCCACGTCCTCGAAAAACCTATCCAAGCTCGCCCCGCTCGCCCCTCCCCCCATCTCCACTCCCCCTCCCCCTCCCCCTCCTTCCCCCGATTCCAGGTCCCCGCCGCCCCCCCTCCACGACGACGAGAACAGGTTGTTCATCCTCCCTCCTCCCTCTATCTACCAATTCCAATTTACAGAATCTTTTAGTTTCCAATTCGAATTGAGAAGATCTGGGATTTGGGATTTGGGATTTGGGATTTGGGAAGAAGAAGAAGAAATAGGCTATAGCTGGGGAGGAGGGAGAGAGAGAGAGAAAACGCGGTTTTGAATGGGTTTGGAATTGGGCGACGCCGCAGTACTATACTAGTATTATTACTTACTAGTATTGCTTATTAATTTCCTTTTCCTCCTCGTCAATGGCGATGGGTGGGAAAATGGCGATAGGGGAGAAGGAACGGGTCAAAGCGTAGTTTAGAAGAAGGAAATAGAAGCTCTGAAAGTGATAATTTTTATTTTAACTCAAAAACAAAAAAAAATAAAAGTATATTATATTAGCTCTTTACATGATATATTCTCACCCATAATTTACATAGTTAACCACTGTTCACTTGGCTATCCATGCCGTACCTCCTCCGAATGTTACCCTGTTATATCCAGGAGATGTCGTGGCACTGTGTCCGGCTATAAACCATACTAAATATAATAATAATTTCATCTATTAGTAAAAATAATTTATTAATTTAAAATTATCCATCTAAAATATTTAAATTAAAATTTATAGTCTTCTGTATATTCAATTACAAATTTGATGTGAGACTACGTTTTAATAATATTGGGCTCAAAATATCCATACACCTCAAATTTAAAAATATTTTCTTTTGTATTAATTATTTTGAAATAATTACTAAAATTTATTTTATCGTAAAATAAATAAAATATAAAATATACTAAAAATATTTTTCTTATTTGTCCTCATCTAATTATGTTGAAACTTTATTACAATAGTGGATCGTAAAATATAACACGATTCTCACCTACTAATACTCACTAATGCTATTATAGAGAAGCATACGCACGCGAATAAGAGAAAAATACGTGAGTGAGGACATCAAGTCATTGTCTAATTGATATTGATTTGATTATGATCCTATTTTTGGATTTTTTTGTTCCCATTTTCTCAGCATCTTCCTCCCCTTTCTTTACCACTTGTTTCACATTAATAACTATTTCTTCATCTACTCGCCCTTCTCCTTGTCACCACTAACCATACGTTTCTAAAGTTTCTATCATTCATATATATATATATATATATATATATATATATATATATATATATATATGCTATTAAGTTTTTTATTTTTAGATCAATTCTTTTGATCATTTTCATCTGTTAGATTTTACTATTTTTAATCATCTATTAAATACAAGGAGCCCACTATCATTTCAACCACATATTTTTTAATTCAATGGTTAAAAACTTAATAGTACCAATGACTTGGTACTATTAATAGTATTCCAGTCTAACTATATATATATATTAATTCAGTAATTCTTTGAGTGCAAATTTTCAATTTGCACTAAAAGGGTAAAACAAATGACAAGGTATAAGGTACATGTTTATTGAATAATATGCAAAAATATTCTCAGTACACATTCATAGTAAAAGCGACGTCAGTTCTGACTTGTGAACCATGGGAGGAAGAAAAAGAAGAAGAAGAAGAATAGTTAAGTTGAATATCTCAATTATCAGCATTCACTCCATGATATGCAGATTCTTTCGTAAAACAAAGAATTCCGTGTTGAGCTTTTTCAACCACACATACAAAAAACACATTCAGGAACATGTAGGAAATCTAAATTGGCCAACTTTTGCAGTCACTGCCGCCGTTATCTTGATGAAATTATTAAGCAAACCTGGCATAACTGCATCTGAAAATTCGAAGATGATCATTTAGATGCTTAAGAAAGGAAAATTACACATAAGATATGTACACCTGAATCTACTACACATGCTACACTGGACCCAATAACTACTCCCCTTGGATGTACATAACATTAGGCCACTCACATGATAACGGCGCAATATACAGAATACGAAAAAGAAAAATTCCCACAACGCACGAGAAAGTTTATCGTGTTTATTTACACTAATCATATGATCAGCCTACACGCCACTTCACTTCTATATAGCAATTCTTCTGAGAAAGATGACCGTATACTGTTACAGCAAGACGTTTAACTTGAAAGTGGGAAATTAGAAAATGAAAACCATTCCACCATCCACAGCTATCGTATTCATCTAAGTTACTGCTTGTGCTTCATATATCAGAATGCTTTGTAGCTAAGTAGGTAGCAAACGCCGAAGAACAAAGGACTTGACAGTGATCTCAACCAACAAAACAGTATAGCAAAACCCCTCAATCAAAGTAATATACATTCGTCCATCCATTCACTGGCCCAAGTCCAACTGGTTTAATTTTTGTTAACTTCCATGTTCCTGATACTTCCTTATAGTTTCAAAATTTCAGGGATTCTCACTGTTGTCACTTTGATTATGTTCATCAGTTCCTCTAGCACCACCACTAGTATTATCATCACCTGAATTGCTGGGCTTATCCCCGATAAGAATGGGATTGCTAATTTGAGTAGACTTTAGTGAACCGACATATAACCAAGCACGTCCCTCCGGGTCCTTAATCCAGTCTATTGCAATGTTATTCATCCCCTCCAAGCATAATGGATCATAATTTCCCGCAATAAGAGCCTTGTTTCCAAATGCCACCATTTGCCTGTCAAAATACAGGACGAAGAAGTATACATTAATGACAATCCCTATGGAACCAAATTAGATAATAAAGACATTACGTTTACCTTCGTTGAAGATGCAGGTTATAGTGGACGAAACTTAGATCATTTATCCTTTCATGTTCCAATCTGTTTTGTGTAGAATTTCTGGGTTCATTCATAGTCCAGGTCTTTCGAGATGTTGTTATGCTGCATGCCTGACTTAATATCCTGACAGCAAAGCGCTGAAGGTCGGGGTAGTCTGATGCGTAAAGTGACCACCATGTAGCTGGGTGTTTGAATTGTATGAAAAAAAAATGAAATTTGAGTCAGTACATTATGTACTATACCAAAAAAAAAAAGGAGATATTCATGCATACTCTTGCAGAATTACCTATTTACATATATATCTTGGCTAAATCTGAATTTTCATATATGCACCCTAATAACTCTATGTTCTTACATATATAATGTTGTACAAGCAAAAATGCCCCTCCTCAAAAGTTCTAATAGAAGACCAACTTCTCCCAGCGAATAGGATGACACCCCCCACTATGATAGGGCAATTTTTGATAGAAACTGGACTTTTCGAGTATATATTGAAACTCAGGTTTTCCAGGGATACATATAAAACAGGTGATTTTATATCCATACCTATGTAAAAGCCTTGTAATAGATAAGCCAGTATCTGGTGTTTTGCTATAAAGTTAAGAAGCAACTTAAAATACATGGAAAAAAGGTATCAGTCTAACCTGGAGGCAGTGATTCTCTACCCCTTATTGCCACGGGGCGACTGAAATCTCCCAAAGCATCCTCGTAAAAAGTTTTATGTCTTGTAACATTATCTTGGGCTGCCAAATTGTGTTCAAGGGTTTCAATGCAATCAAGCAAACTCTTCTGAATCACATTATTGATGGAAAATTTGGAACTATAATACATGGAAGGGTTAAGGTAATAAGCAGCAGCATGAAGGGGGCAATGAAACTCATCTTGTACTTTCTCAATGACTTCCAAATATGGCATAAATTCAGATTCATTGTCGCCAAAAGCTAAAATTATTTCTTTCTTGGCCGTCTCCAGCGCGCCATAGAAATAACCCATAGAAGGCCTATCTTCGCCATCCAAGACCCGTAGTACATCAATAAGCGGTTTTGATACCTTCACAATGTTCATCAATGATATCCAAAACTGTGGATCTAAGAGAATCTTTGTTACTTCATTACCAACACATTGCCTAGAGAGAGATGACTCCTCCCAAGCATTACTAGTGAACATCTGATGAAGGGAGTCTTTCAAGGAGATAATGTTCTGTAACGTACAAAAGCTCATAACAAACTCTGTCAAAGCTGGCTGAATAATATCCATCCCTTCAGTTTTCTTCTTCAATAAATTAAGGACCCATTCATTATTATATATGAATCGACATACTCTTTTTGCCTTTTCCACCACACATTTCACTTCATCCATTTCGCCCAAACCCTTCAACATCAGCTCAATGCAGTGGCTAGCACAAACACTTGAAAAGAAGGTCTTGTACTTATCCATTAATACTTTTCCTGCAGTATTATAGTAAGGTAAACTCTCAGTCAGAAAATTCACAATATTTTGCGGGCCAACATCTTGAACAATCGTATCAAACAAATTAACCAGCCCTTCAAAAGAATTTTCTAACTCGGATGCATCTACTGACTTAAGAAACATGGTTTCCTTCGGACAATAAACAAAGAAATTAAGCATAACCCGACCGGTTGTATCTTTCCACCTATCAACCATAACAGTGCAGCCCGTTATTTCCCATGATTTTTGAAGCTCTTTACAGATTTCTGATACATCGCGAACACATTTATTTAATAACTTGCCTCTTAATGAATGAAAAGAAGGCATTTTGTATCCCGGACCGGATGCACTGATTGCATCAGCCATTCTCTGAAAATAAGGTGAATTTGCTGCATTGAATGGTATGCCTGCGTCGTAGAAGAATTTAGCAACTGCAAGATCTGCCTGGTCTATGCTATCTTGAGAAGTCAATTTCTGTTTTAGTGTAGACTCTGGAAGATATTTCTTTGTTCTCTTACTTTTGTGAAAATACGCCTCATGTTTTTCTTTTTCTCCTCTTCTTTTAACAGAAGGATGATCTCCTGTGAAAGTTGAACTAGGAAAGTCGTCATTACATCTCTTTCCACTGTGTTGAAAAGGACTTCTAGAACCTTCTGGATCCTTCTGTTTCTTTAACCTTTCCAAAACCTTCAACCCAAGATGTTGCTGCATTTGTGCTTTTACATCAGCAGGAACACTGTCGCATGGAGCTATATTTCCTCTTTCGCCAGCTAAATGTTGTTTAAGACGGGATATTCCACCTCCTAAGATTATCTTATGGCAATATTTACATTGTATTTTTTGTCGATCCCCATCCACCATTTTTCCATGTGACCATCCAAGATCAGTGGCTCGAGGGGGTGCATAGCCCTTCATAATTATGCAGAGGACGAGCAATTGGAAAGTGAAAACGAGGATTTATAGGGCACTAGAACAAGAGCAGAGAATAGATTCACAATAACATAAAGTAAAGGAGAATTCAGAAATACTGAAATGTCAACTACATACTTGCTCATCCTTGGGTGGAAGACTGGAGAAGGCATCGAAGAACTCACTTCTCCCAAGACTTAAGTGTCGGTTTGCTGATTTAGGAGGTACACCACATAATAAAGGTAAGAAAATAGCAATACAAAAGTAAAGAAAATAACACTTTGACGTATTGTAGAAGCAATGCAACAAAATAACCGAAGGGATAATAACTACAACCAAGTTGAAAACATTCAATATTCACAGCTATAATCTCACTTTTACTAATGCCTGGTGTCATTTTAAGAAGACTCGGAAAGAAAGAAGAGCTCCGAAGAAATTGACATAGCACAGTTTAAAAGGAAAATAATGCGATTCAAAAGACAACATGTATTATATAAAGCCCACCAGATTTTGACCGCCCAGATTTTGAAAGGTATAGAACAACACTGTTTAACAATTAATCAACTCCAGATATACTACACATCACATAAAAAAATTTATTAAAGCACCAAATTAGCTCTCAATGATTGATTCATAATTTGATGGATATTTTGAAATATCTACAATATAATGGAAATAAAACAGAAAAGAGTTAGTGCTCATACTTTCAACTTCTTCACGAACGGCTGCATGTTCTTCTCTAGCATTAGCCAGATCCAGAACTGATGCATCCAACTCCACATTACTATTCAAGGAAGGTTGCACTACAAGAGTTCCCACCTTTGTACCTCTATGCTTCCTTTCTTTAGTTTTCCTTGGCTTTGACGTGGCCAGATGCTTCTTTATCATCTCTCTCACTTCCTTGGGAACAGCCTCACAGCCCCTAATCTCACCTCTTTTGCTTGCCAAATGCTTCTTGAACCTGGTGATGCCGCTGATCATAGTCCGGTGGCAGTAGTTGCATTCCACATGGTGTCTGTGCCCCCCAATCATCGTACCATGTTGCCACCCTATGTCCAACTCGCGAGGCATTGTGCTCTACGCAAACTTCAAAATCACAAAACTAGTCATTCAAGTGTTATCGTAGCAATCTGCAGAATGGTACCCAAAGTGAAAAGCATGCGAGCGCCGTGATAATGCAAGAAGCCTTATGATGCTCTTACCGGACTCATTCACAGACGTCGAATCCAAATAAAACCCCACAACAGATTTTTGAAAACATAACAGCTCGCCATACTAGCACCAGAAGCATGATCAAGTGGCCATAAAAATACGACCACGGGAGTAGAGTAGCTCCGATACTATATGCAACGACTCATACAAAAGCTCTAGCGGTTAGAAATATACAATCAATTTACTTAAAGCGTATAGACACATCGTGTGACGCCCCACTTCCCAGGGGGTCACCCATCCTAGAACTACTCTAGCTCTAGCACGCTTAACTCTCATGTTCCTCTTGGATCTTGCTACCATCCAAAATGCTATAGCCGGGTTAGAGATTTAGTCCTATTATATCATTTATATAGAGGACTAATCCAAATTCCGGGGGTGTCACATTCTTCCCCCCTTTAAGCCCTGACGTCCACGTCAGGCTCAAGCACACTCACAAGCACCAGGCGATGTGAGACTAGTCTCGCTAGCCTTAGCCGACCTTGTGAGGAGCTGCACTCCACTCACAACGGTCATTAGCCGGGGAGCCTCGCTCTACCCGCTATGTAACCCTGGCTCAGCCGAGACTCATCTCACATTTCCGGCTGGTGAATGGTTCTGATACCAACTGTGACGCCCCACTTCCCAGGGAGTCACCCATCCTAGAACTACTCTAGCTCTAGCACGCTTAACTCTCATGTTCCTCTTGGATCTTGCTACCATCCAAAATGCTATAGCCGGGTTAGAGATTTAGTCCTATTATATCATTTATATAGAGGACTAATCCAAATTCCGGGGGTGTCACACATCGTCCACGGGTCTCTATTCTGACTCGGCCCAACCAGTCTCACGCCACTTCAAACATGACTCGATCCAATCCAACCTCACGCTATTTCGAATGTGACTCAGCCTAACCTGGTCTCCCGACACAGGACAAAATGCATGCTCAAGGCTAAGCCAAACCTAGACATTCTCATCAGTCCAACCTGGATATCCCCCTTTATCCCCAATACAAATTTTTTATTTTTTATTTTTATTTTTTTTATTGCACAATCCAATACAATGGTATTCTATAACTACAAAATAGTTAAAAGTACTACTACGTACTAACTCAGAAACTGAGAATTAACAGTGAATCCAAACACCCCCAAATCGTAAAATGATTTTTGATAATTTTAACACAACCATTCCTCGTAATTAATCGATAATAAGAGAACAAATCGAAGCATTCCCCCATACCTCCGATGATGAGGAACGTCGAAATCGAATCCGAAGCTCAAATCTCTTCTCCCACCGCTCTCCTTCCCCGTCGCTCCGATTCGGTTTCTCCGATATATCGCCCGAAATATCGGCCACCTCGTATTACCGCGATCGCGTATCGGATCGTCGCCAAAAGATCGGTGGATTTGGTTACGGAGAGACGAGGAAGAGGAGAGGTGAAAAAAAAAAAATACCTCGCCGATAATAACGGAAGATAACGGCACCAAGCGCCGATCGTAACGGATCACGAGGCGTCCGTTAGCAAGCCCCGTTACGTTATTGCTCGGTCGTGGCGTTTCGTGCCGGGATGGTGTTCGTTTGGTCAACCGTTACAGTGTCGAATATGGATAACGCTCGGCACGGTTTTTTTTTTTTATTATTATATTATTATAATTGTAGGAATAATTCTAGGATTAGGTACGTAAAATTATAAATAATAAACTTTTATGTAAAAAAAAATGATGATTTTTTTTTTATATATATTTTGTAGTGTTTGATTTGTAGGAAAAATAATAATAATTATATTTTTTTATTAATATTTATTTGGTTGGAAGGAAAACAAATTATATTATTTAATTCGGTGAAAAAAATATAAATAAAGAAAAAATTTTGCAGTGTAAAATTATATTAAATAATAATTATATATATGCGTAACATATAATCAACACTATTCTTCCTCTCGCGTCTTTTTAGTTTAGGCTTAATTAAATGGTACATAGGAGGACCACCAGGGTCAAACATCGATATTTATATATTTTATATTTAAAATTTTTCTTTACGTCTAGATTAAAAAAAAATTAATTGATTCTTGATTTAATTAAATGAGAGCATGATGAAACTCGAATTCAAAACCTTGTGTTTTGATATCATCTGAAATTATATGCAATAACTGTTATACTCTAAAAATTTAAACAGTTAAAAAATAGTATTTATATATTTTATATTCAACAAACAACTTAATTTTTATTTTTTTACAGAAAAAAAAATACTCTATTTTTAAAAAATTCATATAAATAATTTTTTAAAAAAAAAAACTATAGCTAAATAAATATATATATATAAAAAAAAATCAAACAAAAAAATAATTTTCAGTATATTTTACGATCAACCAAACACACTTTAAACGTTGTATAAATTAAACAATATAAGTTGTTCGCTAATGTTCTAGAGTACATGATTAAAGCGTTTTCTTTGACTTAGCATCTCAAACAATTTTTTTTTAAAAAAATATTATTACTTAGTAAAAATAATACATTAATTTAATTATCGTATTCTTAAATATGATAAATAAATTATCGTATTTAATTTAAAATTCTTAATTGACTTTTTGATGGACAAAAAGATAATTATTTTTATAACAATAATTTTATAAGGATCATCATTTGTAAAAAATAAAATAAAGAGACTAATAAGAAGTTGGATTACAAAACCAATCTCTCAGCACGTGGTTTTCGAAAAAAAGGAGTGCAGTAAATTGGCCAATAAGATGTTGGATTACAAAAAGATTATTATTTGAAATGTATTTTTAAATGCTAATTAGTAATATTTATTGTTTCACATCACATCTTCTCAAATTGTTTATTTTAGGACTTGAGCTATTATCCTCAAATTATAAACTATGTGATACTTTAGTTTTTAACCTTTAACTTAATATAATTTTCGGTTGGAATGTAATTTCATTAGTTGAATGATAATATTTATTAATTTATATAAATTTTTAATATTTTTTATAATATAGTTGGTTTATATATATATATATTTTATTTTGATGTGACCCCCCAATAATTAATATGGATGAAATTGTGATTGAGTTTATATGAGACATAGACATTAGTAATAATAACTGGGCTTAAGTATTTTGGACAGTGGTTTGGGCCCAACGAGTTATTATTGCTAGTGGGTTGGGTCGTTTCATTTGGTATTGGAGCAAATAATCAGTCGGAAGTGTGCGGCGAGTTTCGACTGAGCTTGGGTCTAGATGACAGGGCTAGCGAGACAAATCTCACATTGCCTGGTGATCTTGGGCTGTTGTGTGTGTGTTTGGACTGACGAGGACGTTAGGCCTAAACGGGGGGAGTCTGTGACGCCCCTAACCCCAATAGTCTCCCAACCCCAATAGTTCCACATTGGATATGGATGAAATCGTGATTAGGTTTATATGAGTCTCATCGGATGCGGATGGAATTGTGATTGGGTTTATATGAGTCCCACATCGGATGTGGATGGAATTGTGATTGGATTTATATGAGACATGAACACTAATAATAATAACTGAACTTAAACCTAATTTTAACTATAATTCTCTTTCATCCATAGGACTTTCAACAAATCTTCACTAATATTACTATGAGTAATGCTACATGTACACCCCGAAGGGGTGTACATCCTACACCTCCACTCATTTAATGGTGCCGATATTTTTTATGGGTCACATCAAGTGATCCCTCATCACACTCCCACCCTTAGATGGTGGGTCACATCAAGTGATCCCTCATCACACCCCCACCTTTAGATGGGTGGGGGTGTGAGATGTACACCCCTTACTGGTGTACAAGTAGCATTTTTCTATTACTATATATAAATAATATAAAATCTTAATTATTTTTTAGCCTAAATTATAATATAAAAAATAATTATAATATTATTATTTTTTTAAAAAAAGTAAAAAAAAAAAAATTTAAAAAATTAAAATTTGAGAATGAAAAGAAAGAGCAGAAAAATAAATTGAAGGACGAGTCGTACGCTGCGCGGCTCTTTTTTCACCTCTTCCTCTTCACCTCTTCGTCTCCTCCTTTTTGTCTTCATCTTCTTCCCTCTCTCTCAAAATCTCAATCACTCGTGGATAATCGAAATGGCGGATCGATATCTCTAGAAAGGAGGGCGTTTCCAAGAGAAGAGGGGGCTTCGTCGTCCCCTACCCTACTTCGCGGGACCCTTCTCCCCTCTCGCTCTGCTCCCTACTTCGCGATGTCGACCTCTAATTCCCTGCAAATATGAGATTTTTGTTGCGGAGTCTCGCTTCCGCGCGTTGAGCCATGGCCGAGTTCAAGTGCCTCAGCAAGGTGATTCTTTCGGGATGCGATGTTTTTAGTGGCGTAGCCTTCGCAAGGTTCTGTTTTTGATGAATAATTGTGAAATAATGGTTTGGTTTGTGATCGCTTATCATAGGCATTATCGCGAACAGTGTGTGAGTGTGTCTCATGATGTGGTGAGCTTCAAGCTAATAAAAGTTTAGGGCTTGTTCGTCCCTGCTTCTGCTTTAGCCCGAAGCTGGGATGTTTTGAGGCCCGAGAGCTGAAGTTCTAATTTAGAGCTTCTGACTCTCCTTCGCGCAGCCGCAAACGCGCGTCGGTTCTTGGCTGCAGTGTGGCAGGAAATTGCAAAAAACAGCTCCAAACATGGAGCTTTATGTCGCCATACTGCAGTGCGGTGTGTGGCCCTGCAAGGAAGCTGGGCTGAACAGGCTTACAGTGCTTCTTCGAATAGCTATACTCACACATGTTTCATCAAACAACACTACGCCGTATAGCATGGCAAAACAGATCCCTTTCTCCATGAATTGCCCGCTTTCCCACTCCGCGTCCGGTTGTTGATATCTAAGTTCAGATATTTTATTGCAGGAAGGTCTTCATGGGTGTCAAGTATATTCAGTAATGGCTCGGAACTGCATATACCCGAATCACTATAAGTTATTTACTAATGTATCTTGTTGTTATGAACCAAAAGTGGCTCTTCACTTGTCTTCTGTATCTCGTATACATGGCCTTCGAAGAATTAGGCCAATGCATTATTCGAAGAGTCTGCACAAAGATCTAGTTCACGTGAATTTCGGTTGGAGAATTTCTTACTACAACAGAAAAGCTTGTCGAAGAAAATTCCAGATAAATGCGGAGCATGACATTGCCAGTGCCGCCGATGTAATCAATGATTTAGGGTTTGATACTCTTACATTTCTGGCAGTGACAGTTTTGATCGTACCTGCATTCAAGACTATTAGAGCTAGTCCTGTAAGTCTCTTTTGATAACCCAATTTTGTCATTTAATTTATACTCTATGTTATCTTCTTTTTATAGTGTCTTTATATTCCTTTTCCATTTAGTTTTTATTGGCTGAAAAATTGCACAGAGGTTCTTTGACAAAAAATTTGCACTTCTTTATTCTGTAGCCTATAATGAAAAACTCCAAATAAGTAATGTAGTCAAAGGTCCAGACATTTTGCCTTTTCTACTCGAAGTTCCTGCCACATATACCCTGAAAAAAGCGATTATCCTACGTACATACTCCATTTTTTGGATTTCCGATGTTTGCTTATAAACACATCAAAAAGCCCAAATATTGCATACATACCTCTAAAACTTTGGAATCTGGACATATGCCTTCTAGGTTAGATGGCACAATCTAAATGCAAGGGTATACTTGTAAACTGTAGTTTGTTCAACTGTAGATCGACTGGCTTAGTCGAGTTTCTGTTCTTTTGTTCATGTATTCCATCATCATTGTCATCCAACAAAAAACATCATCTCAATCATCTGTTTTTCGTTTGTGTGTTTCTTGCAGATACTTGGTTTCTTCTGTGCTGGTGTTGTGCTTAATCAGTTTGGCTTTATCAGAAATCTCACAGATGTTAAACTTTTGTCAGAATGGGGGATACTTTTCCTGGTACAGCTTCTATCTGTATGCACTAAGATATGTTCTATTACAGTTAAAAATGATTTGCACTTCATATGAAATTATCATTTCATCTACCATTATCTTTACTGCAGTTAGATTTTTGTGTCACGAAAAGTTCTATCATGTATTTCACATGTAATTCAAATTGATTGGATATTAGGATAGTAGTTGTCAATCATGTAGCTATGATGACGAAAAACATCCTTGACAGTGACTTCTTTGTATATAGCCCTTTTTCTTTCACAGCTTTTTATGTTCTAAGAATGTTATGCATCCAGGCCAGGATAGTGGCTCTCAATAGTATAAAGCATATGAATATAACAACAATGAAGTCAAAGAGTTCATTTAGGGGGAGCAGGGCCATGCCATACCATTTATTAAACAGTATTGGCGCCTTTACTGTAATATATCCTTCATTGTTATCCAGAAATGGCCATTTGCCCTGAGTTATAGTGTTATTCAAATTTATTTCGCTTAAAAATGGTTCCATCTTCTGGTGTGAATTTGACCACTTGTTGCTAGCCCTTGTTATTTTGCATCAACTCAAGCTATCAAGTTTTGATGTACCTGTAAGTATATTCATGACTTAAGAGTCAGCATTTTCGTTATGTTTGACTGTTTATGCTGTTTCATTGTTTTTTAATCTCTGACATTTTCAAGTGACCTGCCATCTATTGTCTATAGTACATTATCAGGTTGTAATAACTTTTAATTTTTTTTTTTTTCATGGTTTGTGTTTTTGACAAGCTCGTCTCGTGCTTTACAAATGCTATCTGATAAACATTTCAATTCTTTTGCAGCTGTTTGAAATGGGATTGGAGCTTTCGTTGGCTCGCCTGAGAGCTCTCGCAAAATATGCCTTTGGCATGGGATTATCTCAGGTTAGATGTGAAAATATTGTTCTTTGGTGCCACTAATGTTTGGAGTGCGAGTTATTTAATGAGTGCATATGTCCGATGTATCAAATATATTCAACATTAAGACCCTGTTTTCCTTTTTTAATGCAACCATAAGAGTGACCATTTCAATATTAGAGCACAATTGAATATCATGAGAATACCTATATCTATTTCTGCCTGGGAAACATTGTATTCTGTCTTTGCTTGCATTCACCTTTGTTTTTATTACTCCAAACCCTTGGTATTTCTGATATTGCTCTTATTATCTTGCCTTGTCCATGCATTGACTTAACATACTTGATGGAGGGAAAACTATTCACCTCATCTCAAAATCGTAATTCTTTTACTTTTTTTTACATTACAAATAAGCTATGCTTCTTGTCCGCAATGTCTCAGTAGCATCATCGCATTTTCTTGCTTTTTTACCATGCACATAATCTAACTGCCAAGTGATATGATCATAATCTGAATGAAAAGGAAATATAAGCCACTCTGATTAAATAGGATAGTAATTTTGCTATCTAAGTTTAATTATATTGTAATTGTACCCTTCAAATGAATCCGAGTTCTTTGTTAATCTTTTCTATAGCATTTCCATCACTATCTTTTCTTATTTTATGTCTGAGCATTCCCATTCTTCATCACAATTTAGCTGCTTTATTGTATTGTGTCTTAGGAGATCTATAGTTTTCTTGAGTTCTATCCACAGCTTACAATGTCGATAAATTAACATGTTTAGGCAGTTGCCGTGTATAAGAAGTTAACTTGTTTTTCTTTCCTGTGTGCTGAAGGTTCTTTTGTCTACTCTTGCTTTTACGGCATTTGAGCTTCCTCCAAATGGTGCTATTGGAACCAAAATTTTGGAGTTCCTTTTTCATTCAAGACCAGACCTGGTTAGGAGATACTTCTATAACTTAAATCTTGTGAATTTTACGAGACTTTGTATTATTTTTTTTGTTCTTAGTTATCCATTATGTAAGACCCCTAACTAACTTTATAGTTCCCTTATATTTTCCGGGTATTTCTTTTGTAAAATTTAATTGAACATATTAAATTTCATCTTTGGCAATTTACGATTTATATTGGAGCCTGGAGGGCAAAACTGTAGAAAGTTAAATCTATGCCTTAGAGCTGTTTGCTCTTTTGCGCTGGCTACAAAGTGATATTTGTGCTAGTTTAGGAATAGTATCGGCTATCTGATCCTGGCAAGTCAGGATGAAGTATAAGATGCAAATAATGTTGTGAGGAGCTCGTAGTATCCTTATTATGTGAAAGAAAATAATGGGTGTTATACAATTCAGATCGTGCAATTTCTGCTCATGTCTTTGGAGGATTTATCTATATGTTTTTTTTGTGTGAATTGCAGGTAAATATTAGGAGTGTTGATGAAGCCATAGTAATTGGAGCTGCTCTTTCGTTATCTTCTTCTGCTTTTGTTTTACAGGTATGAAATGTTATCGTTTAATTTCGTGTTACAGTTAAAGTAATTATAATTTGGTATCCACCCTGCCTTGGACATGCCACAAGTTCGCTTTCTATGTTGATCCTGTTAAATGTAACAGGAAAAGAAACAGGCTCACAATGTGCATACCACATACTAGTTGGAACATTGTCTTTTCTCTAATGTGAAATGTGTTTGCTTTCACAGTTGTTATAATACTTAATTATGTTATTTGGAAAGAAGCTAGGGCTTTTGCGTGTTTTACTTGTTATGAGATGAACCAGTTGATTCACATTTAGATGTCATGAAATCTTTCCAAAACATTTTAATGACACAAACTTAAGTGCTGAGCTTGGCAATGATAATTTTAGACATTTTAGAAATTGGATGTTGGATAATAGCTTCACTCTGTATCACTTATATGTTGAGTCCTTTTATACTTCGTTAATTTTAAACATAAATTGACATCAAAGAAACAAGTAGTGTCCGATAGAAAACATCATATGGTGGAAGGAGGAAATATCATTTTTATAAGAGAATAACACAACTAAAATGATACTTGATGTGTAGGAAATTTCAGAATGACAATGTTAGTCACAAAATGTGATTGCCTTCTTTTCTAGCCGAAAATGTTATTCTAAGGGCATTAGTACATCAGAAGAAGGCATTCCTTTATTGGTTTCATGGATGTTAGTGTCCTCTTTCCACAAGCTGGCACCTTCAAAGGCATGCACCAACGTGTTACTCTAAAATTGCAAGTCTTCTTGCAGCTTCTTGCAGAGAAAGGTGAGCTCCCTACCCGATTTGGTTCTGCTACTCTGGGAATTCTTCTTTTGCAGGTAATTATATGGGAATTCTCCATAATAAATATCTCATTTTTAAAAATAATTTCTTTAATATTCTACTGTCATACTGTGGTGTCTTTAAAATTGCACAAGAGATAATTCTGAACTTTTCAGTCTACGTGATGGTTGATACCATTGTTCTTCTTGCAGGACATAGCTGTTGTCCCTCTACTAGTGATACTTCCCGTGCTAGAGAATCAGGTATGAAAAAGGTTAGCCCATAAAATAATTTGACACAGAAGCAAGCTCCTTTTTGGCTACTACTGCACACATGTTCCAATCAAATACATTTCTTGTTATGTCAACAAAAAGAGAATTCAGAGATAAGCTGTCTTAAACTTCAGCTTTGTTTTGAAATTTTTTTTCAAGAACTACCATATTTATGTATTCTGCACTATGCACTTTATAGGATGTAAGAGTGTCAGCGCCATCAATTTTCATATCATTGCTACGAGAATTTGTAATATTTTTTTAATGTACAAATGTTGCAGCATGAACAAAATTAGTTTTCTTGTTTTGTGAATTTTCCATCGGCTCATATATTTTATATGGTTACATGTATATATATCAGAAAAACTTATTTTCTCAAAATCAAGTAGTATAACCCTGTTTTGTTTTTTTTAACTGCAGACTGCTGTTGATAACAGTATTTTGCCAACGCTAGCAACCGAGAGCTTGAAAGCTTTAGGTGGACTAGGTCTGCTTTCCCTTGGAGGAAAATACTTCCTTCGGCGTGTCTTTGAAGTAACCATCTTTGAAAGACAAATTTCATAATTATTTGATTAAAAGATGACATTTCTGCATCTTACTATTACCTTTTTTCAGGTTGTTGCCGAGTCAAGGAGCTCGGAAGCATTTGTTGCTCTTTGTCTACTTACAGTTTCAGGGACTTCGCTTCTTACCCAAAAGTTGGGTTTTAGTGACACGGTAGATATTCATTTGAAAGTCATGAAGTAGGTTGCTCTTTTCTGTTTAGAGATATTTACGTGTAAACTCCTGTGAAATCTAAATTTTCGTACACGCCCTTTAAAAACTTAATCTCTTACTATGTACCTTTGCAATTGCAAAAATTTCCCTCGTTAAGAAAATGTTTTCTAATAGAAAACTAACTTTTCCCCATAAAATGGAAGACGCCTCACAATATCAGAGTGTTTTTCAGAAATTATACTTTGAAGACTACATATGAAATATGTATTTTAGCGGATATGTATGTCAGAGCCCCTTATGTTTGGTCCTGTTTGACATTCTAATGAATGTGCTATCATCTAGCTAGGAGCATTTCTGGCTGGGGCCCTTCTTGCAGAAACAAATTTTCGTACGCAAGTTGAAGCCGACATAAGGCCCTTCAGAGGGTTATTGCTTGGATTATTTTTTGTGACAACAGGGACATCTATTGATATGCAGGTTAGTCATCATTACTTTCATAAGTAGATGCCTACTTTTATTTTATCCGTACATCCATCTCTAAGACCTAAATTTTTACCATAGCAAATGAAGTTGGATAGGAGTGACTGCTAATCCATTAATATCAGTTTGGTTTTAATACGGATATTGTTTGAAATGCAGTAGTCACTATTCAAAATTTAAAAATATTGAATTATTAAGAAACTGTGAAAACGAAAGTAAAATTGCTCCTTCAAAGATCAAACTCAATATCTCAATTCAACTGAATACGGGGACTCACTGTGGATTGGGTATTTTCTTCCTTGTTCTATACTAGATTTTTTTTTATTTTTAGACAATGTAAACATATAAATAATTGCTGTTTTGTAGTTCTAATTGTATCCGGAACGTGGCATCTACAGCTGGATTTGATCAGAACTTCCATTGATACTTTCTTTTGTGCAGCTCCTTTTCCGCGAGTGGCCAAATGTGCTATCGCTCTTGGCAGGTCTGATTGTAATTAAGACATTGATAATAACTGCAATTGGTCCACGTGTTGGATTAACTTTACAAGAAAGTATAAGGATTGGTTTACTTCTTTCTCAAGGAGGCGAGTTTGGTTTCGTGGTATTTTCTTTAGCAAACAGGTCGGTTAATGTGTAAGATGCAATTTATAAGGTGTACCTACTAAGTCCCCATTTTGGTTTGTTCTAAGTTGCTTTATTTTTCAAACAGGCTTGGGGTTCTGCCGCTCGAGTTGAATAAACTTCTCATAATAGTCGTCGTTTTGTCAATGGCATTGACTCCTTTACTTAACGAAATCGGAAAGAAAGCTGCTGAGACTATTGATGTGAAGTTTCAAGTAAAAGAAGTATGTGACCACTTTCTGCTTTCGATGTCTAATATATCATTGGTTGGGTTTTCTCTCTGAATACTACTTCAGTCCTGTAAAGCTTTTAGATCTTTGACAGAAAGCGGCTGAGATGGTGAGCTTTGATGCAACTGAACCTGTGGTCATTCTTGGATTTGGGCAAATGGGACAGGTATAACAGCGTAAAAGCTCTTTAATGTATAGCTCTTCTATGAGATCTTAATTTCTAAATATCTATATATTATTAAACTGCAGGTTCTTGCCAATTTTCTATCTACTCCATTAGCTTCTGGACTGAACCGTAATAATGCAGGTTGGCCCTACGTTGCCTTTGATCTAAATCCTGGTGTAGTAAAGGTTAGAAAAGTAGTTTCCCAACCAAACCTAGTTTTACCAGCAGTTGCTCTCTAGCCTTTGAAATGACTAGAATGCTCTTTCTGGTTTGAATCAGGCAGCTCGAAAATCTGGGTTTTCAATACTATACGGAGATGGATCACGGCCTGCTGTTTTGCAGTCGGCTGGTATATCTTCTCCTAAAGCTGTCATGATAATGTATACTGGAAAAGAGAGGACAATTGAGGCAGTTCAAAGAATACGGCTTGCTTTTCCTGCGGTAACATTTGACTCCTCTTTAAACAGTGCTAAGATGTGTTCTCTGTACATTTTTGTCTTTTTGTTTTTGTGGAATGTTGGGCCTGGGTGCGAATCTTTCTGGAATTAACTCACTTTTTCGTGTACATGGTGATATATTATGGTTTGATGAGGGCATATTGATTGCACTTGTCAGCGAGATTGAACAGATGTTATTTAACCTTAATGAATTCTAACATGAAAGGCAATGGATTACCAAAAAAGGCAGCAAGTTGCTAAAAAAAGAAACTAAGAAAATAAGATTTAGTTCATTTATTTTCTTACTCAAGATTGATTCTCAGGTTCCCATATATGCTAGAGCTCGGGATCTTACTCATCTTCTAGATCTTAAGAAAGCAGGTGCAACGGAGGGCATTCTCGAAAATGCAGAGGTAAAGTTATAATGCAGCATCTAGCTTTGTTTCTTATAACCCACTATTGTTTTACCCTGCGAAATTGTCTCTCAGCACCCTTATGTTTTATATTATTCTCTTGCTGCAGACTAGCTTGCAATTAGGCTCAATGCTCTTGAAACGGCTAGGCGTCATGTCAGATGACGTGACTTTCTTGAGTAGGCTTGTGAGAGACTCAATGGAGATACAAGCTCAGGAGGCAGTTACGAGAGTCGAAGACCAAGAATCCGATGTCATGAAGCCATTGCAGGTACTTGGGCCTAGATAGGTACCTCTATTTTGATATTTTCAAGAGATATATTAGATAACAAGAGATTCGAAATGATACTTTATCAGGTTAGAGTGACTGACTTGGTTCAAGCTAATGAAAGAAAATCACAAATGCTACCTGAGGATCAATCTTTGAGCCTAAAGCGCCCCAATATACTTATCGTTGGAGCCTCTGGATACATTCACTCACCTGTTACCAGTGGAGAAGATGCCGAAATTGGAACTGATACTCCACGCACGTCTGAGAGCGTAGAACCTGACGATGGCGTTAAATACTGCCCCTTGGACGTCGAGAATGAGCTCTCGAGTAAAAATGAGGACGACGAGGATCAGCCACTGCATTTTACAAGTTCAACTGAAGGGTAAGGTTCATAATCTCTATTCAGGATAATTTCAAGCGTGCAAATTAACAGCAAAGGACGTAATAAATACTCAGCTTCATAATCTCCACTCCTCTTTTTTCGATATTTTGAAGGAAATAGGTGAATTCATACATACAGAGATGTAAATTTTGGCCATTCTGAGGACCTCTTTGATCGATATCGGTAAATTCTTTGATTGCTCAATGACCATAAAGCATTTGGATCATATGTCTTTTCAAATTGGCATTCCCCCTCAAGTATTCCTCGTGTAAATGGAGAGTTGTAAAAGCACGAGCTCTGTGGTTTTTATGTTGTCTATTTGTGGATAGCATTTCCAACATTGTAAAGATTGTATAATTCGGTATCTTAACCATGTTTCCTGCACAATGTTAAGACATGTAGGGAGTTGGTTTCTGGAAGCTCCTGGTTGCATGAGCTGAATTGGGAGCAAGAGTCCAGACTTCAAAGTCCAGTGAAACCAATAGCATGCTGGCTGTCCTGCTTTTCCTCTATTGCCTCTGCCTTCCTCCATTTTCAAATTTTGCCCTTTAAATTATCTGAGCTCTCATCTCTTAAAATAGGTTAGTGATTGGAATTTTTTTTTTTCATTTTATCTTTTTAAAAATTTATAATTAGCCGAATAACTTTGTAAAAAATTTATGTGGCCAAATAATTTTATTTTGTCTGAATCAACGCTAGGTTGAAAAATAATTGGAAGATGGTGGATTATTTTAGATTCACCTTTTTTATTATTATTATTATTAAAGTTTTTTATTATTATTATTATTAAAGACGGTAAATAATTCACCGTTTAAAAAAGAAAATACTGTAAATAATTTATTATTTCTTTATGTATCTTATATTAATTTTTTTTAATAAATAACATATAATTCTAACAATTTAAAATATTTTAAAAACCTATTAATATAATTTTAGTCATCAAATAAAAATTTTAATAATATCCGTACAATCTTAACAACCTTTAAAAAAAATTCTCACAATTTATAAAAAATAATAATAATATGAAAACGTTGAATGAATCATTCACCGCATAAAAAGAATAGCTAGCCAAATAAAAGTTCAGAAAAATTATTTAACAAATTATAAATTTTTATAAGATTATTGTTAAAAGAAGTATGCACTTTTTCTTCCATTTCTTTTTTTATTGGAGGGAGGAAGTTGATATAGGTAGTTCTTCAGATTGGATCATATAGGTAGATAGCACTTGACGCAAATCTTAAAGCATTATTGAGTGCTATCCAAGTACTAAGAGAGTCTAGAGACTAAAGAGAGGTTCCACTATTAAGATACTAAGATATGCTTATTATCATTGGAATATTTTGAACCATACCTCTGATAGAAACACCCAAAACGCACATTATGGAATTCGTGCTTTGATCTTAACCCCTGAGAAATGGTGCAGTAGCGCACCGACCAACGTAATTTTAGAAAATGAATGGTAGTCACAAAAAAATTAACAAGTATGATTCAAATGAGCTAAGTTAAATCTCCAACAAATGCATGCATTACCTTAAATCATATTAACAATCTATTATTCTCGAATTCCACAGACATATGTTCACCATCTATTAAACATAGTGGGAAAAAATCCCTCGATAAATACCCACTTAAGATGAGACAATGTTTTCATGCATCGATTCATCCACGTACTAAGAAATGGAAAAATATTAGAAGGGTGAACATCAAAATGCACCAGCCCCTATATTTTTTCATCCTTTCTTCTTCAAATATTGTTCCTTTCGACTGTTATACAACAACATACAGGGAAAGGGAAAGAAAAAAGAGAGAGGGAGAGAGAGAAAACTTGGCATGGACAACAGAAGGAGGAAGAGTCCTGATCTGTAAGAACGTTTTCCAACGAAAAAAAACCCATGACTCTTTCAAATAAGCAAAACCGACATTTTGTTGAACGCTATAAGACCGAGGAACCTGACGAAGTGGCCTTCCGAGATGAAGTACCTTCATGAGCAGCTGAAGACTTGTTGGAGAGCCGCCGCTTGTACCGCTTCAGTACAGACGCCAAGTTCTCTTTTCCTTTTGGGAATGCGACATCCCCGGCCGCAGTCCCTGTCCGGCCCTTGCGACCAGAAACAGCAATTTCGATATCCTTGATGATCTCGAGGACCATACTTGCAGTTGTGAAGGACCCTCTGATTGGTTTACCAAGAGTATATAATGATTGCCCATTCTGCAATGGCTTGGTGAGACTTCTCGTGTCCTTTCCCGAGAGCTCAATACATGAGCATGTCACGAGGGGTTGCCGGGGCTTACAAAATGCTTGGTCGAGAATTCCCTGTGTGATAGAAAAGGTCAATGCATTGTTTTAGATGAAGATCGATAAAAATAGTTATTTCTTGATTACTGATACCATAGAACAAATATAAAGCAGATTAGAGATTTCTTGTAGAGATTCGTGGAGAAAATGGATGCTCCAAAGAAAATCCAACCAGTTTCCAGCTTAACGGAAAGCTTGCTAGTATTTAAGAAGTTAATGCTGAGTTGGTAGGGGGAAAAGGATTACAAGTAAAAAATAGATAGTTAATATGACAGTTTACAAATCCATTCAACCAGGAGGAACCATGGAAATCGAATGAAGATTGGTAACTGCCAGGAAAATGAAGGGGGACAAATTTCAACTGAAAAAAGATGCAATCAATGTTGAGGAGAAAAAAGACAATGATGATGCATAGAAATAGTATCATTTTATTCAGGTCTAACTCTATAGTCTGTATTAAAAGTACTAGTGAATTTCATTAGTGAAATTACTTAGTAATTTGAAATTTTTACCTGAAGGCGGTTTAGAACATAAGTGTTCTTGCCCCAAAGCTCTGGCCGACTCTCTACAAGTGATAGCTCCAAGATACGGCGAACGCACCAAACACCGAAACTTAACACTAGAGGTGCCCGCCACACACAATTATCTCCACAATTAGGCAATGGCTGGCCATATAGGGCTTCTGACTCTTCGCTCCTCTGCATGGAACCAAACTTGTGATCAGGAGAAGCCAAATGCTGAAGCTCTCCCATGTAAATCTGATTGATCTCACTTGTATCTCCTTGTAAACATCTCTCGGCTGAAGCGACTCGATCAATCAGCTCTTCATCGCACCCACCCCTCTGTCTAAAGAGCCATCCTGAACCTTCTAATTTCAACAGTTTCGTGATGCAAGATCGAAGAGATTGAAGTAGTTTGGCTTCTGCTTCCACATGAGAGGTTGTTTCCCTGGCAGTTGTGCTAAATCTATGGGCAACTCCCCCAATCCCTCCATCTCCCCTACTCTTATCCATACTTGTCACACCAAATAATTGCTCAAAAGGTTGCCTCGACCAAAGAGATTTGGAATCAGGATTCAAATTCAAATTTGACTGTAACGAGAAAACATCCCTAGTAAGTCTGGGTGGAGAATGCTCATCGAAAGGTAACAGAACTCCAGTCCTAGGGATAGAGTGTGCATATTGTGGCCTCTCAGATGGCATCCTACTTAGAGAAGGCCGTGGCCCAATGGGCCCACCCCAGTTACCTTCATTTAACATGGAGCTCCTATTGGCTGCAATTAATGCAGATATGTCGGGTGAAGTATGGTACTTTTTAGTATACGCTCCAGAGCCAACACTCTCACTAGGTTCAACCAGTGAAGGACTATAATAGGGGCTTTCAGCACGCAGCCTGCCAATTTGAGCTGCAGTTGGGCTCTGTAGACCTGATGTTCTTAATGAACCAAGTGCATCCCGACCACGAGCATACATAACTGAATCTCCATAATTTGTCATTAAGGATGAAGAAAGCTTAGAAGCTGATTGCGGGTCTGGTGATATGCTCAAGGAGTAGGGAGATCGTTCTACACTGAACCCTTTTAGATGGGATGCTAATTGATAGCCATGTATTGTCGCTGGTTGGTAATCCCGCATATCGGAATAAGCTGGCGAATTGTAATTAGAATAGACTTTTTCACTACCCTCAAGTATGCTGTTGCTTGAGTTTTGTAGTTGTGTGTTTGGTAATTGCATGTTCTGAGCCCAAGACAAGGAACCAATCTGCCGCCCATAACTTAGGTCCAAATTGGAAATTCTATTTTGTCTAGGAGACATGAAGTTGCTCGAGTTTGCAGCAATATCGAGTCCCTTATCTGCATCGTTAAAGGGATTCTTGGACGATTCAGCACTTGAGTTGGCCGACGACCCAACAATTCTTAAATCAAGCCCCAACAGAACATCAAGCTTCTTCATGCTTGCATCTTGCACGAGCTTACCGTGAAAATCGAATAAATTACCCCAAAATTCTTCCAAAGTAATTGCAAATTGGCGTCTTGCTGCACGGCCCAATCCAGAGATTTTTGACAAACTTCCACTTCCATGAGATCCCGGACCGTCGGTTGTTGAAGTTGGAAAAGCTCCCCCGGGAGACTGATCAGAATCCAAAGCTTCTACTTCATCATTCTCTTTAGAAGTGTGAACCTCTGCGTGTGCTTCCACTTCCTTTTCGACTATGATAGAATCTGGTAAATTACCAGGTGATACCTTGTTTACTATTTCTGGCAAACTTTCCTCCAGGACCGACTTTGGTTCTTCAGGAAGAAATGTTGGGGAAGGACAAGTTTTAAAACTAGTGTTGGTGCCATCAATAGATAGTTTAGAGTCGGATTCAACAGCTGCTTCAGAAAGATCTTGATATTCTACAGTTGATTTGCTGGGATGAGACTCTACCAAATTATCCAAGTTAGATTCTACCATAGAGACCTGTTCGTCAACAAACTCAATATTTTCTGGAGTATTATTAACCTCTCTACTCTCAGAAGGCTCCTGGTAATTTTTCTGAGAGGGAAAGGTCGATAGTTGATTATCTGGTTCTTCACTAGCGGATTTCAAGGGTGTAGCTGCCAAATAGAGTGTGAAAGCAATGGATGCACAAGAAAGAAGGAGGAGCACAGTGTAAGGGACAGCAAAATTGCTTCCCGTACTTCCCTTAATGTTATTTATCCAACCACTACTCCCGAATAGCATCTCTATGATAAAAATTATGTTTGTTGCTAGCATTCCAAAAAAGGCAAATAAAGCCAGGACTTCGAGATACCAAGAGATCTTGAAGGCACCCATTATCAGTCTTGATGAAGCAATGCGGAAAAGGGGAATAACAGAGGATGGAAGAACCATAGCTTGCATAACTTGACAGAAAATCAGTAACTGATATATCCCTTCAGCACCCGCCACCTTTGCACTGTAGAGAGCCGGGATGAAGGTGAGAACTTTAACTAGCAGATGATGAGCCGAAACAGAAAGGTTCATGCCAAACAAATGTTGCAAGATCACTTTCCCACCAATGTTTAATGTAAAAGCATTGATCTGGCTAGCCAAGAGAACGACCAGAAAAAACACTACTGGCGCTACGGGGGTTTTAAATATCTGCAAGGGAGGAGAAAACACATATGTAAATTTAGATGTCAGCAGCTATCAGATCACAAGTAAATTCTGATGCATGTAGATATGAATAAGTTCACTAAACATTTATGCAAAGCCCAATAGTATAAAACTCCAGGACGGCATTTTAAATAATATGATCCAGAAAGAAACAAAAGAGAGATCACGATGATACAATTAAGATTTAACTGAATTACAATTAGTTTCTATAACCTTTTTAAGGGCGATTGTCTGCCATAAAGCAATGTAAAGAGAGAAACACAATGAAAATGAGTTAAAAAAAAAAATAACATAGTCAAGATATGCCCTAAAAATGTATGTTAAAAGTACAGTCCTGCACATACTTCGCCTAAGGCCTAACTATATTCTTTAGGCATCTGTCGCAACATAAACAGTATGGGTTATCTAATGAAGCAAATAATGCAAGTGTAAAACATGCCGTAAGAAGCTAATACTTGAAACGAAAGTGTCCTTAACCTGGTCCATCAGCAAAAAAACGTCCTGAAAACAGAGCAGAACTTCTGCACTGCTGGAAACAGCTGCTGCTGAGTTCATCAGTACATAATTCACCAGAAAAATGCCAGTAAATATAAATAAGATAGCAAATAAGTGATCATGAAACAAGGCGCCGATAGCAACAGTATTGGGTTTTCTCTGCTGCTGTGGAAAAAATAAATTTTCCATTAGAAAATCAATAGAATTCTGAAGAGGCATTTAGCATAATAGAATGTACCAGGGAAAAAATAGAGAAGACATTAGTCACGGCAGTGATAGTAAGGAACAATTTAGAATTGCAACAAGAAGCAGAAAACAATTTGCAAATTTTAGATCATTCACGCTTGTATGTTGTGATATCAGGACTCAGATAACTTACGTGCCAAAAATTATAATCAGAAGCTTCCATAGATGACTAAAACACTTACAAAGGACAAAGAAGGAAAAAAGAAGAGCTAACACCCACTCGTTGATCAGATGGTACGTTCATAATGAAAATGAAACAGAAATAAAGTAAGAGGTTATCTACAGAAAATACTCAGAGAAACAGTAGTTTGGGAAATGCACTGCAAGTTGAGTGCAGCTGAGAAATTGAATAAAGGAAGCTTCTTAAAGCAACTCTAGATGTGACTTAATTATCTCAAGTTTTCACTGGCAGCATCCAAACACAACCTTAAAGCATTTAGAAGAGAAATCAAGAAAACTTATTTAAGTCTGAATTATTAAGTTGTAGCAACATATTTCTGATGTTCATCCAAATTCCACTTAGAAAAAGCTTATACTCCTATTTGAAACATTCGACAATGGTATAATCATATGCGGCCATTATTGATGCCAGATGGCAAAAGGCAAAAAATGCTCCAAATATTACATTATAACTAGTTGTGCACAAATACAATAAGAGGATCGCATGTTGTTATCAGACCTGCTCTGGCAAGGAACTAGCTATATGCAGCTATGCGTCAGCTTGTGGTAAATCAAAGTTAACTAATGTATAGCATGCATAAAGAATGCCACCGAAATCTTAGAACCGCAAATATTTTGACAAGCACAGGCAGCTTTAGGGAGTTTGATTTATAGCACAAGTTTAATCTCATAAGCCTAAAAAGAATTATTATAATTTTCACCTGTACGATTGAAGAATGGATGTAAAAGTTGTGTGCCATTATATTTGCGCCAAGAAGAGCCATCAAGGAGTATGCACTCTCCCCACTCAATTTAGGGAAAATAACATTCATTACAAGGGGAATTTCTGGCTGACTAACTAGTACTCCAAAAACATAACATAACAGAGCAAAGCCTGCTATTCCAACAAACAGTGCTTCTGCAACCTGCTTGTCCTGCAACTTAAGCACGGAGAAACAAGCAAGAAGCATTATTTATTCACCTGCTGTGTGGATAAATGTTAAAGAAAAGCAAGAACTTACCAAAGTGGTAATAATATGAGGAAGGAATATAGCAGCAACACTAGCAAAACAGATGCATGTGATGAGGTCAATATCGAACACTAGATTTAATCCGTGCGCAATGCCCAAACTCTGTAATTTTTAGACAAGATGCTCTCATGTCAACAAAGATTTTTGAAGTTTTCTGGACCACAAAAATGAAACAAGCAAAGGGTAGCATATCATAGTAGTGAAGCACAAAAATTACCATTGTAAGGTCCGAAGTTATCATAGACAGCTCTGCTTGAACTCCCAAAAGTATGCACGATGATCTGGAATACTCCTCACTGCACATCTGCTCCATACGACAAATAGATTGCAACAGAATTTTAGCACAGTCATGTACAAAGCATTTAATAATCTAAACTGATATCATGGCAGCGTCGAAGCAAATTGTGCACGTTAGAATAAATAATATCTACACTTTGAATGGACAACAAATAGTTAATTTTAATACAGCAGAACTTTAGCTTCCATTTCAGGATTTAGCAGCAGATAATTCATTTGGAATGTGTTCAAATATGAACAAATCATTCCAAATCCTCTTTTAAGAAGTGAACAAATGAGGTTGCAATGTTTCAAAGTAGTCCTCTTTAGACCAATTCAAGGCTCCTCATTTGGGCACAATGGCATGCGGAAAATTTCATCTTCCATAGCACCAAAAATAAATTTGCCCAAATTTTCACTCAACAATGATAAAGAGATCTTTGCTTGGAATCACAGGTTTC